>PVHY01000570.1:187868-203964 GCA_004024945.1 Uropsilus gracilis
GATAGATAGATAGATAGATAGATAGATAGATAGATAGATAGATAGATAGATAGATAGATAGAGAGATAGATAGAGAGATAGATAGATAGATAGATAATACACCTGCTTAATGCTCCAGTTTGACCTAAGCAGGAATTGGAGAGTCAGTTAACTGAAGCAAACCAACATAATTTTGGCACCTGACTTTTGATGATATTCATGTCTCTGTTGAGTATTTTCTCTTCTTTCCAATAAAGAGATGACAAATGTAGTTTATCTATTTATATTGCTTTGTGGTATTACCTCAGTGTGATTTATCCAGTGTTTTGTAATCATCCAGGAACACTGTTTGCTTCATCCTGTTACAGACAGGACTTTGATCCATCATTCTGATGGGATGTCATGAGGACAGTACAAGTACCACAAATTCCTTAGAATGCCAAAGGGTGGGAAGGGAAAAATTATATTTAAATTCAAGGGCTATGACATCAATCACATTTTTTGACAGTTCAGAAATCTATAGCAGGTTGAGATTTTCTCCTTAGAGAAAGGCAACTGCTATACTTTGTTACATATTACCATTAAAGAGAAGTTTCTTAAAATCTTCAGGGAATTTTGAAGCAAGATGCCATATATACAGTTGGTGGTGCTGCTTGGCCCCACTTATTAAGGGACCCATAAGGCTGGAAGTTCTGAATGGACCAAAGAAGAAAAGACTATCACTACCATAGACTTCAGTGCAAGCTATTCTGCTATTTGAGTTTTAAGGTATAGAAGATCTATTGACTATTGATGCTGGAAATGTCTGGCAGAAAGCAATCCTCTTGTGTACCTCTGACAAACTTTGATTTGTGTACCTCTGACAAGGCTTTCCTCTCTGGTTTTAGAGCAAAGCCAAGACCTATTCCCTAGAAAACTATTCTTTTAAGGAACATATCCTAACTTCTGGATTATGGTAGAAACTTGTGGAATATCAAATGATCATGAAAGCTGAGCCCCTGTTCTGGGTTGGGTATTATCTGATGCTCCATGTCATCAAGCAGGGTGTGCACAGCAGCAACTGCAAAGTTATTTTATTTTTTACTTTTTATTTTTTTTGAGACTAGGTTTCGCTATTTTTGCCCGTGGAACCACAGGCTCACGTTGCCTGGGGTACCACAGACTCAAGTAATCCCCAACCTCAGCTTCCCAGGTAGCTGGGATTACAGGCGTGCGCCACCACATCCAGCTACTTTTTTTGGAAGTAGGTCTCACTACGGGCCCCAGGCAGGACTTGAACCGACCCCTGGCCCCAGTTGCTTCATAGGCTGAAGCTTACGGGCACGAGCTACCATGCCCGGCAACTGCAAGGTTATGAAGACACAAGTCTGTGGTGTGAGCAGTGCCTTAGACTGCTATTCACTACCCTGCTGCATGGCCATCTCCCTCAACCCACATGTTTGACCTTTGGGAAGTGCCTATGAAAGGTTCGCTGATTGTGTTTGCATCTCTTGGAACCGTTTGGCCTTGCTTTTTGTCCTAGGAGGCTGAGCGTTAGGGTTGCTGCTTCACCCAGGCTTCCCACCAGTGGGCCTCCAATCAAAAAGAAAGCAACAAGGGGCTGGACAGTGTGGGAAGGGTGCTCTCTCCCTGGTTTGGTGTAGCATCTTTGAGCCTGACTACCTTCCTGTATAATCATAGCTCCTACCAGCCCTACTTCTCCATAGTTTTAATTTCCACTAAGCTCCAGGAATGTTTCTTTGTTTTTTTTTTAAATAATTTTCTTTAAAATTGATTGTACATATATGTATATATTTTACATCATTATTATCCCAAAGTTCTTCCACCTTCTTATCACCAGCAAGCCATCTTAATCTGTTGTGCCCACCCCTCCCTCAACTTTCCCCCCTCCCCCTCTCTTGCTCTATGCTTCAGTCCTGTTGACAGTTTTAAATTATTCTTGTCTGTTTGTTTGTTTTCCCTGTATCCCTCATATAAGTGAGACCATCCAGTATTTCTCTTTTTCTTTCTGGCTTATTTCTGCTGACATGATTCCTTCTAGCTCCATCCATGTTGCTGCAAATGATGTAAGTTTGTCTTCTTTGATTGATGAATAATATTCCATTGTGTACATATACCACAACTTTCTGACCCATTCGCCTGTTTTGGGACATTTGGATTGTTTCCATATCTTAGATATTTTAAATAATACTGCAACAAACATCCAATTACAGATGTCCTTTTGAATTAGTGTTTTTGTAACCTTTGGGTAGATTCCCAGAAGTGGGATTGCTGGGTTGAATGGTAGTTCCATTTTCAGTAGTCTGAGAGTCCTCTACACAGCTTTCCATAGCAGCAGGAAAGCTTGCATTCCCACCAGAAGTGTAAAAGTGAGGAAGGAAGTGTTTTTTTCCTTTGTTTCTTTGCTTCTAGGAATGATAGTAGCATCAACTCTTCTAATATCTCAGTACCTAATTATGCTGTTGTCATAATTAAGTTTACATATTTTGTTTTCAAAACTACTCTGAAGTTGAGGCATCAATAAAAGGAATTTACATTATTCTCTAAATTCTAGGATCATCAGAGGCAAATACTTCATCCCGATCTTTGTTTCTTAGATTTGGATTGCCATTTTGTTTTCTTAAATTTTGTTCTCCAGAGTCTCAAAGATACTGTAAAAATCCATGGAATTGCCTTTGTCCCTAAATAATTCCCACACTGAAGCACACAGAATAAATTAATCTCCAGGCCTTTTGTGTAGCTGTTATTCTATTACTAACTTCAGTGTTCTCAGCAGTTAAAACTGCTGCTTTTGGGCAACACCCCTTCTCTCTTGGTTTATCCTCATTTGCTGGATTATGCCCTTTCCTAAGACAAGTTACATGGGTGGGATATTTTCTCAATACTTACACTGCTCCACTTGTTTTTTTTCTGCCTTGACATAGTAATTTGACCAAGTACAGAATTTTGGGGTGAAACATCAACATTTTTTTCTTTAGAAACCTAGGAAGAAATTTTCCATGGCTGTTGCTGTTGGTGGGTGCGAGGGGTGGGGAATTAAATGCAAGTCTTAATTTCATTACTTTCCTAGTGACCTGTTTTTTCTGATCTGGCAGGATTTTTTAATTATTAGATTTCTGAAATTTTACAATGATTTGTCTAGTTGTAGTTATATTTTTCATGTATCTTGGCAGTTTCTTTTAATTTGAAAAACTTGTCTTTCTTTGACTAAGAATGATTCTTTCCTGTTACTCTTATAATTCCTTCCTCATTCTATCTGGTCTTTCTAAAAGTACTTTGACATGGATATTAAAACACTTGAGTTGTTCTTCTGAATCCCTTATGTTTCACTAATATTCCTGTCATTTTTGCTATGCATTCTTGGAGATATCCTTGATTCAATGTTCCATCCTTTTATTGTAATATTGCTTTATCAATCTTATTTTAAATTTCTAAGGACATTCCCATTCTCTGACGATTTTGCCAATAGCAAAAACATCCGAGTACCTTACATCCGAGTATCTTACCTTTGCTTTGAGTGTAGAGTCTATGGACAGTTATCATATTGTTAGAGAATATATCAAAATTATTTTTGTTTCCCGAATTACCTATTTCCATTAAGCTCATGTTTCAGTGCATCTATTTTGTTTTTTTCTCTTCAAATTGTGTAATCCATATGTGTCATTCATATGTGAACAAGACACAAGACAGATTAATGCAAATCTCTGTGTTCTTGGCAGGTTGTGTTATCTGCTAGGATGTATTTCACTGTGGATGGCATAGAGTTGGCTGTTATGCTGGGGCATTCCAATACCAGAATGAGGAAGACTGATTTGAGGACATACCTGCCTCCATTCTCACCAGAAACTTTTTTTTTAAGAAACAGCCTTTTTCCGGTGAGTGTGTCAATAATGGGCCAATGTGTTCATGCTACAGCAGGATGAGAGTGAGGGAAAGCTGGGTCTTTTGACTACACTGTATATAGATTTCCAAACTCCATTTTTCAAATCAGTGTCGTCTTTCCTGGAGGTTATGTAGGGAAAGCTGCCATCCTACCCCCACCCCAGACTTATCTTTGCATGCAAGTGGATGACAACTTCCTCTACTCTGTCTCATATTTCAATAATTTAATCATCTGTTGTCCCTCTTCCAGGAAATTACTGAAATCTCACACCTTCTGTGTTACAAACCTGTTACAATGATGCTCTACTTTGGAGCCTGGAAAAGTATTTGTAATGAGATACAAATAATAAAATCTCTGGGCATAGGGGAATGTTCCAATCAAAGAGTTATTAATTGTACATTTCTTCTTCAAATACTGCTGATTATGAGTTAATATATAATTCCTCCAATTCTCTCCTTGTTGGGTTTGATATTTTGCTAATCTTTTAAATAGTCTGAGAGGAAATGAAAATAAATAAGTGAGCTCATATTTCATGGATTCAGAGAGCTTTTTAATGTTTGTAAAGGAGAAAACATTCCTATAGCAACTGGATTTTTACCTTAAGTTAGAATTTCTTGAATTTGAGGATATCAAATTTGAGTTTAATCACTGATAGAACCTTCAAAAATTATTACTTTCTCATTTTTTATCTACAAATAATAATTAGTAGTAGAGATAATATCCAACTCAGTTTGTATATAAAACTTAAATGTAAAAATATATCCAAAATGTTAAATATAGTGTGTACTTCATAGAAATTGCTTAATAAAAATCCTTTGCATTTTTCTTGGCATCTCCTTAAAAGTTCATTCATCCTCCAATCTGATAGAATTTTAATTTTTCTAATTGCAACTGCAATTTTTCTAATTGCAATGCTTTTTATGTTTATTTCCAAAAATTTGTTTTCTCCTTAAAGAAAAAAGCTACACCCTTCTCATTTAAAGATAATACATGATTTTTTCCATAGCCTTTCTCTAAAGCTATAATTAGAGAATTTTCTGTCAAGTCTTTCTAATGATTTGATTGTATTAGACATTTTTAAGATAACACAATATACTATATAGCTTAACTGCTTAGGATTATTACCGGTTGAGTATCACTATTGTAATATGATTTATCACAAACCTGTTAAAATGATGCTCTAATTTGGAGCCTGGGAAAGTATTTATAATAAGATACAAATAATAAAATCTCTGGGCAGAGGGAAACATTCTAATCAAAGAGCTATTAATTGTACATTTCTTCCCCAAATACTGTTGATTATGAGTTAATATACTATAATTTGAATTCAGGCAAAGAAAATCACTAACCAAAGTAGCATCATTTCTCATTCGAGTACTGGGGCACTTCAAAGTTTATTTACTAGCATGATAAATTTAAAGAATCACTATATATTAGTTTTTATTGTTTTATATTAAAAATTAATTTGCACTTGTTATAAAACAGTGCTGGTATAGCTCTAGTTAGAAAAGCAAGAGAGATAATCATATTAAGAACTCATGGTCAGACATAGTGACAATAATAGAAATTAATGACTTTAAATCCAGAGGAGGCTGCCATGGATACCTGGATTAAGAAACACTGCTAATACCATGCTTATCTCTGTGTACACCAACAAATCTCTCACAATTCCAATTTAAGTGAATTGTAGGTAAATCTGCTATAAATGCCCATGTGCAGGGAAATATCCAGAAGAGACTGGTCGACTGTGTGGTAGCAACATGTTTGCTTCTATAAGGAACCTCTAAACTGTCTTTCAAAGTGGCTGCACCATTTTATATTTTCCCCAGCAATGAATCAGAGTTCCTTTTGCTCCACATTCTTGACAGAATTTGGTGTTGTCTGTGTTTTAGATTTTGTCCATAATAGGTGTGTGGTGGTATCTCCTTGCTTTAATTTGCAGTCCTCTAATGACATGATGTAGAGCATCTCTCATTCTTATTTGCTCTCTGTGTATCTTCTGTGGTGTGGTGTCTGTTCAGGTCTTGCCCATTTTTAAATTTAAGGTAAATTTTACTTGACATGGAAGTCTTCTTTGAGAAAATAAAAGTCCAAAGAAGTAGTTTGATTGGAGTTTATGTTTTAGTAGTGGTAATTTATGAAAATATGAAAAGCCAAAGGGAATTGAACTAGGGAACTTAGTTATAGCAAAGTAACTAGCTGAATTCACACCATATCACTCCACTAAGGGTGTGCGGTAGAGTACCATGCTTTGACAATGTCTTTCTTCTAGGTACAGAGAGGGCACATTTTTGCTACACAGCCTTATTCTCATGCTTTTAGGAGGGTCAATATACCCTTTTGCATTCACTACTTTTTTGCTTTTATTGTTTATAATTTATTATTGGTTTATAAATTATATAAATTTCAGATATTCAGTGTTATAATTTGACATCTCTATGCATTGTATTATGATTACTACCAAAAGTCTGTTTTCTATCCACTATTACAGTTCAGTTTTTGAATCTAACATGACCATCTTCATCTCTTCTCCCCTTGGATATAACCAACATGTTCACCACATCAAGAGTTTGTTTTTATACTGATTTGTTCATTTACTTTGTTTCTTTATATTCCATATATGAGTGAGATTATATGGTATTTATTTTTTCCCATAAGGTTTCATAGCTTTTTATTTTTTATAAAGTTTATTTCACTTGAAAATATTCCAGACATATGTGTGTGAATGTAGTGTATACATATACACCACATCCTCTTATCCATTCATTAATCGGTGGACACACAGGTTTTTGATGGACACAGAGATATCATGCTGGCTGACTTAAAATTATATTACAAAATTATAGTAAAAGGCATATTATTAGGATAAAAATAGACATATAGATCCATGAAAGAGAATATAGAGGCCAGAAACAAACTCACACATATTTGGAGAACTAATTTACAACAAAACAGGAACATGCCAACAAAGAAAGGAAAACATCTTCAATAAATGGTTTTGGGAAAACTAGACAGCTACATGCAAAAGAAGGAATTCATTATTATACCATTTATAAACATTAATTCAACATGGATTAACAACTTTAATTCAAGACCTAAAACCATAAAATATGTAAAATAAAACATAAGTGATGTGGTCTTTGACATGGACCTTAGAAAGATGTTTGTGGATTTAACTTTAAAGGCAAGGGAAACAAAGAAAATAAACACATGAAACTGTACCAAATTAAGAAGCTTCTGTACAGTGAAAAAAAAAAACAAAAACTATCATTAAGATAAAAACACAGCTCACAGACTTAGCAAAGATATTTGTATAACACACATCCATCAAGAGACTAGTAATCCAAAATATATAAAGAGCTTATAAAACAACAATGCTTTAGTTCTGTTGGCAGTTTTCAATTTTTCTTAAGAATTTGTTTGTTTTTCCTATATCCCTCAAATAAGTGAGACCATCCCATATTTCTCTTTTTCTTTCTGGTTTGTTTCCTCTAACATGATTTCTTCTAGCTCCATCCATGTTGCTGCAAATGACATGTTTGTCTTCTTTGATAGATGCATAATATTCCATTGTGTAAATATACCATATCTTTTCAGCCATTTGTCTGTTTTGGGGCATTTGGATTGTTCGCATAGCTTGGCTATTGTAAATAGTGCTGCAATAAACATGCAAGTACAGGTGTCCTTATGAATGAGTGTTTTTGTGCCCTTTGGGTAGATTCCCAGTAGTGGGATTGTTGGGTAGAACGGTAGTTCCACTTTCAATTGACGAGAGGGGGAGGAGGGAAAGAATGGGGGCAAGAGAGGGCACAAAAGAGTAAGATGGTGCATGGGTGTTAAGGTGATGGGAGAGCAATGCAGTAGACAATGATACTATATATGTTAATGTGTGTATTTAGATATATAAGTGCAAACAATAAAAAGTAAAAAAAATTCTAACTGTAAAATAGGAATGATAATACCTACAATAAAAACTGACTCAATTAGAAAAAAATTCAACAATAGAAATCAAACAACCCAATTAAAAAATGGGCAGAGGATTTGAATGAATATTTCATCAAAGAAGACAAATAGTTGATCAACAGGCATGTGAAAAAATGCTAAACATGACCAATCATCAGGGAAATGAAAATCAAAAATGCAGTGGGATATAAATCTACATCTGTTAGAATGCTTACTTCAAAACACAAGAAACAACAAGTATTAGTGTGAATGTGGGGAAAGAACCCTCACAGAATGTTGATGGGAAAGTAAGTTGGTACAGACATTGCAAAACAACATGGAGAGTCCTCAAAAAATTAAGACTAGAAATACCATATGACTGAGTTACTCGGTTTCTGGATTTTATCTAAGCAATACGAAAACACTAAAATGAAAAAAAGATATGTACACACTCATGCTCTTTTGCCCATTTATAAAACTGGTCCTTGATTTTCTTATTGCTATTTTAAGAATTCATTGAATAGTTTGGCTAACAGTCTTTGTAATTATTTTGCAATTACTTTTTCTCAATCTGTGACTTGTCTTCTCACTTGATGTATCATATTTTTTTAGATTAAGTAATTTATCATTCTTTAGGATATATAAACTAGAGCAAGTATATTCTAAGATAGCTTTTGAGGCTTGTTAAAAATAAATTGTGTTTTTATAAATATAATGTCCCAGCAATAGTAGACTATTATTAAGACTATTATTACTTATATCTTGAAATAATCACAGAATGATGTTTCTCAGTTAGAGAGTTTCATTAAAATGTTCTTGTTTTTATGATATAGTTTTTATGCCATTCACAGAATGGAAAGGAAAAGTGCAAAGAGGAATTCTTTTTTCCAATGAGAAATTGGGGTAGCTTTATGAAACTATATTTCATTTTTGTATTTAAAATTCAAGTGATTATGAAAACTTTCCTATCATAATTACTGGTCAGTTATGGTGAATATTTAATGAGATACCATATGAAAATAATCTAGGCTATAGCTTTATACAAATTAAAAGTTCAATAGATAGTAAATATTATCACTGGGTTTCCATAATATTATTGCCCTAAGAATAACCCTTGCTATTATTGTTGTATAAATGTAACCCTGTATAATAATTATTTTCACTTATAACTTCTCTCATTTTGATATAGATTCATCAACAATATTGGGAAATTGTACTCACCTGCTATGGGGTTCACAGAGCCACAAGGCTATCTCAGTTCAGGAAAGGGATTGCCTTCATTATCACCAGACTAGAAGCCTATTTTAGGAAGTAGCCTCAGGGACAATAAGTATATCATATGCAACTAGGAGAGATCTGGTTTTCTTATTCATGGAATTATAGAAAGTGGGTCACCATGACCTAATGGAACTTTTTTACTATTGTAGGTGTAGACTATTAACTATTTTCTAGTAAGGGGGGAGACAAATGAGACACTGAAAGGAGTAAAATAATATGAGTGAATATCAGGTTGTTTCCATGTGACCTAAATGCCCCAAAACGAATGACTGGATGAAAAAAATGTGGTATATATACACGATGGAATATTACTCATCAATTAAAAATGACAAATTTGACAATTTTATAACAACATGGATGTATTTAGAATAAATCATATTAGCAGAAACAAGCCATAAAGACAAAGACAGAAACCAAATGGTTTCACTAATATATGGGATATAGTGAAAAAAATAAACAAAAGCCTTGAGGAAAAGTCAAAACAAACTAAGCACCAAACTGAAGCGCACAACTTTGAGCAGGAGGGAAAGGGCGGGAAGGGAGGGGAGGTGGGGGGAGCAAATCCCTGAGATTACAATGCTGTGAAATTTATATATAAATTTTTTTAAAAGACTGAATATCAGGCCTTCTAATAATTTTTTTAAAGGGGAGAATGATTTTATTATCTGTGTGACAGTAGAATGGAAAACCTGAAGTCAGCACAGAAATGTTGATATTGCCATACATACAACAAAGAGAGGGCCAGTTGCAGGATCTGTTGGATATTGGAATGGGCCATTTATTGAGTCCATTCTAATATCCATGTGACTTTCCCATTTTTGTGCTTTTCTTTAAACCGCTCCTAATTTGGGTCTTAGCAAATGACCTCTGGATTTTTTTTTTGTCTTATTGTTGGAGAATTTTGCTAAGTATCAGAGCTTTCACAATGTATTTCACAATGTAGCTTCCTAAATGTGTTTTCTCATTCCTTAGGCCTCTTAGATCATTCATGGTAGTATTGTATTCATTGGAGCTTATATTCAAATCTTATTTTTTAAAAATGTTGGCACTATAATGTGATCTTTCCTTAGACATAGTTTAGAGCTGTCTGACACCTTATAAATCACAACTTTTTACCCCATCAGTTATATTAGAAATCATTATTCATCAAAGGTTCTTTAATATTTTTCTCATGCATTTATTATTTAGCACAATTCATTGCTTTAATCATGATTGAAATTTTTGTTTATATATAAGGAAATCTTGGTCTGAAAGCTTCACTTATTTTTACATATAATGCTATAAGTACTTCTGAAGATAACCAGACTTCGTTGCAGAATTGCACTATCTCCTGAAATTAAATATCTTTCAAAGACTTTTTTCAAATTATTTTCAGTGATAATTAAAATTGTGACAATTTATATAAGTTGTGAAAGAGTGAAAATTGCAATACTTTATGCAAGCTTTGTTCTTTAATATTAAGATTTTAAATCAGAAGTTTTTTAATTGTTACTGTAAGTTATATAAATATTCCTGGGTGGAATAGTATTATTCTGTGAATAAGATGTTTGTTTGTCAAGTAGTAGAGTGCTTATGCTAGAACTCAAATAATCTAAAGAGAATTTTACCTATCATTTTTAATGGTAATTATACTTTGTACTCTGAGATTGTTGTTAAGTATATTTGACATTACTATAATTGGAACAATAATGTTCCAATTATTGTGCTAGCTTCAAAAGGATAATGATAATATATATCCTAAGCCTTCGAATAAGTCAATAACTCATTGAGGAGATGGATAAAGAAACAAATAATTATATCTGTTCTAGACAAAGATGAGAGCTTTTCTTATATTAAAACTTGCTTCTAATGTGCAAACAGCTTTTTGGAATAATATGTTCCTACTTAGGCATGCACAGATTTGCAATGAACTTTTATGATAGCTGGTGTTGTCTTAGCTGTGCTACTGTCTTGGAAATTTTTGATACAATATCAATGGAATACACTAGTACTCTTAAACTGATTAAAGAATATAGTGTTTGAAAATTATGCTTATGGAAGCATTGATCTAGAAAGATTTTTAATTAAAATTCAACTTATTTTGACTATGCTTTAAAAAAATTACAAGCATGCAAACTAGAAAAACTTGACCAAGTTCTTCCAGCAAGCCTATACCTGAACTAGAATCCATGTTTCCTCGTTCTTACTCTGTGCTGTCATCTTTAACAATTAGAAGTCATTAACGTGTGTGAAAGAGGTAGGTTAAATAATAAGCTCAAAGAAGTAGGTGATTTGTCAGCTTGTTTCATGTCTATTGGAAATGAGGTTATGGCTGAATGTAAGGACATGGTATAATTTAAAAGAACATTTAAGTTTAGTGGATTTTTACTATGTTACTAATTTCTGGAGTTAATGTTGCATCAATAAGATTGTCAACAATATGTAGAGAGTTTACTAAATTTTAATCCATTTCTTTAATATGTAGTTGTGGTAAAATGGCCAAATGACAACATAGCACTAGAAATATATAATAAATCTTTATGGACATTAAGGGAAAATATAAATGTATTAAAAATAAGAATTACCGGAGATCACATTGAGTTAAGTCATGTTGTAATTATTAATTTATGCAACAATACCTAATGAGGTGTTTGCTATCCATAAAGAATGATGATAGTTTGCCTTGCTAAGCAAGTTTGAATTCATTGCTATTAGTTTAAGTTGATACTATGGAAATGATCCCAAGGCGTAGTGATATTACACAATGGACTAAACATCTCTATCAGGAGTTCTCAGTTAGTGCTGGATTGTGTTTCATGAATTTGTTCATTATTCATTTGTTTAACTCTCTAGCTAAAGTAATGTGGCATATAACGTAATGTGGCACCTCAGACCTGCTCACAAGGTCTGTTGAACTGAAAGTGGATCTGAAATTAGAAAAAACAAATTGTATTTGATCAGCTTTTATCTGATGAAAGGCTTTCAACATTCTTTTTTAATTTTTCCTACTACCCAACCCACCTCCCAAGGTTTTCAACATTCTAACTTGAGGTACTGTTACCATAGTTGATGTCCTCCCCACAATGGAAGAAGGAACCAACTGAGCCCCTAGACATTGGAACTCATAACTTAGAGTTGAACTACTGAAATCATAGGACAGAGAAGCAGGGAGAAAAGAGGTGAGCGAATAAACACCTTCCATTGAATTGCAAGTTATCTAAGGGCTGAAACAACATCCTTTCTTTCTTTGAGTACCTGTTTAAGTTCATAGAGTTTAATGGCTAAGGTTATTTATCCAGTGGTGATTAGAATCCTTATTATATAAGTTCATCCCTGGAGTAAACTAGTAACTTGGACTACATCTGTGTTCTAAAAGAAATGCACTATAAGAAAGTTTCAGATGTTGAACATTAAATCTACATTCCCTGAAACACCACGAATAGATGGCAAACACTAATTGTTATTCTCACTTCTACTGATTGAATACCCAATGACCTTTTCAAAACTCTTTCTGTCTATACCTGCAATATCAAAACATCCCCAAATTTATCAGTATTTTTAAATAAATAGTCTCAATTAAAAAAATTCTTTCAGATTAATAAGTATGTATTTTGTGTGCCCTTGGTATTAGATGCTGTCCTAGTGATTAGGAAGGTGCAATGAGTAAGAGTTAAAAGTGCTGATCTGGGTGGGAGTGAGTTTGGTTGCAAATAACAAAATATACAATCATAGTTTCCATGCATATCTTAATATTTTTCTTACACAGTCAGAAGTTGGGAAACAAAGGATGCAGATTTGGTGCAATAACCATTTTTCACAGGGTAAAAAATAGAATTTATATATTCTTCAAATAATCTATATCTTTTTTTGTGTCACAGATCCCTTTTTTTAGCTTTCATTATCAAAGATTTTTTGCAAATATTCCAGTTTTCTAAATATTGCATCAAAATGTTCAACTTGTCTATTGATTTTTTAGATTGCTATCAAATTTCAAATATCAAATTGCCCAAAGCAAGTCTCACTTGCCTCACCACTCCTGGCCTTGCTTATTTCAAATAATGTAACAACCCTTGCTAAACACATCCACAGTGATTATTTCTTCAAACTATCCTCTGAATTACTTTTAAGTGTTCTGAAACTTCAGAACTGAGGAAGATATTTCCAAAATATTTCAGAAACAAATAAACCAGTTAGCATTTTAAACTGTCATAAATGAGAGTAGAAAGGCCCAACATCCTTTAAGCGACGAGGTACTGGAGGGTCATAAAACATCGCTGCGAAGAATAAGGGACTATTGACTGAAAGAACAAATGTTGGCCCTAGTTCACCCTTTAGAAGCTGTGAGTTAATGAGCAAGTTGAGTCTGTTGTGCTGGCCTCAGTTTCTTCATTCAAAAGATTAAAGTACAAAGCTTTCCTGGCCTACACCTCAGAGTTGTTATAGGAATCTAATAAGATCAAGATAGGAAAAGGCTTCTTTTAAACTGTACAGACTTGAATAAACTTTGTAAACCATGAAGTAGCTGTGGATGTCAGCTGGAGATGGGGTAAAGTGAACACCTGAAGAATCAGTCATAGAATGTTGGCTGTAATTCCAGCCAGCTCTCATTCTGCTGGGAGGACTGGGAGGGCACATTGCTCACCTCTCACTTACTTCACACAGATAAGTGGTGGTGGAAATGGAGCAGGACACTGGTCTCTCAAGGCTGGACCAGTGTCTGGCTTCCACCTCTTATTCCATTTTTGAACTTAAAAAATCAGATTCAGGGTAGATTCAGCACAAGTCTTTCTAAAAGAGAGGTATCGTCATGCTCTTCATGAGAGAGGAAAGTTGTGAGAGAGAAAAGAGATGGGAAATTTAGAGGATCTGTTTCTGTGGTACGGATAATTTTGACTGGGACTTGCAAAACTGGCATTACCAGGCGTGGTGTGAGGTGTGGCCAAACAGACAAACCACAATAAGTTGGACTGATGAGGTTTTTCAATTCTGGTTGGTTTTGCCTGTGGTACATACACACTAGTTTAACAGAGGAGAAGATTAAAACAGGAAAGTCATGATGTCAGAATTAATCACTTATATTTACAAATAAAGTAACTTTGAAAAAGACATTACAATACAATAAGATTCATAATAAATATTTACTTCTGTTACTGAAGAAAATGAATTTTCTTTTCTTTTTGGTAATGAAATTCCTTCTCTAAATTTCTTCATTATTATGACATTAAAATTTTTGTGACGCTCCACCCTATTTCTCATTGCTATACTTGACTCATCAACCTAATTGTTAGTTTTTACTTGTGTTCTAATGGAATAACAAGAGAGTTTTTCATTGACAGTCTTAAATGAAAAAAAAAATTATGAACAATAAGTATGAAAGAACTAAAACTTGGTCTAATAACCGTTGTCTTATAGCACACAAATAGATGGCTCAAGAATTAAAGACTTTACTACTGTCAGCAATGATATTTTTTAAAATAACTTTTTAAAAAATTGATCGTACATATATATGTATATATAAATAAAACATCGTTGTCTAACTCGATGTTCTCCCACCAATTTAACACCTGTGAACCATTTTAATCTCTTGTGCCCATTCATCCTCCAATTTTCCCTCTTCCCCCTTCTTGCTCTATGCTTCAGTTCAATTGACAGTTTCAAATTATTCTTGTCCATTTGTTTGTTTTCCCTATATCCCTCATATAAGTGACACCATTCATTATTGTTAGCAATGATTTTTAAGGGAACAAGTTAGATGCATCTTCATTATGTCATTCCTAACATCTCATTGTTCCCTGAAAGTATTTATAACATTGTTTAAAAGCATTTCAACTTGTTTTCTGTTGAAGTAAACATTTAGATTGTTACAGCTGCACTCCACTCATAAGACCAAAGAAATACTAGTGGCCTGTTCGAAACAATTATGCCAAGCCTCCAGCAAAATGACTACATCATCTCGGCAAGGCCAAGTTTCCTGAAACGTGAGTACTCCTCATGAAAATATTAGAAATCCTACATTAATTTTTTTGTCACTGATTAGTAGGTATTACTCATTCTTGGAAAGGGTGGATTCACTCTGACTGAATGGAAGTGTTAGAATCTATTCTATTTAGGAAGGCTCACAGTCTACCCACCATTTAAAAGAAGAGACTATGTACCTTTTACTGATTATAATCCTTACAGGTGATAAGATGGCAGCAAACATATTCATGCAAGACTTTTAACATGCTGTCTAGGAAGGTGGGTTCACATGTCAGCTATGGTCCTACAAGGCAAGGATAGACAATCTATGGATAACTCTTTTCTCTTCTTCAAAGCTTAGGAATCTAACACAAGAAAATTGCCTCTCTGAAAAAAAAAACAAACAAAAAACATTTAAGCCAAAATACAAAGTTGCTGATGGAAACCATCTTGGACGCCAGAATGAGGAAGAATGGAGCAAGGGATGATCAGACAAATGAGGTAATACTGGGAGGTGATCACCTCAGAGTCACCCTTTTGCCTGGTTACCAAGCTAAAGCTGGATTTAAATTTCATTTAAAAGAAATCTTTAGTTTCTCCATTTGAAGGAAAATAGAGTCACACCTCTTGTGACCTCCATCCTGTGCTCCCAACCTCTTTCTTTCCTATCGCCTGTGTCTAATACTCAGTCCTACACACCTGCTATTTACCTAAAGGAAATATGGTGCAGTTCTTGGAAAACCATCCTAGACAGGTAGTGAAGCTGAGTTATAAAAGAACATATCGACTAGAGCAGTGGCTTGCAAACTCTAGCATGTGTTAAGAGTGACTTGGAGAGATTGTTAAACACATATATTGGCCTCCACCCCCAGAAAGTGATTTAGTAGGGCTGGGTGGGGCTGATGAATTTGTATTTGCAAGTAGTGTTGACTCTACCAGGCAGTAAACTACATTTTAAGTACTGGGTGGTGACAGAATCATCCTCATGACAGGGACTTTCAAACAACTAACAAAGAATTGGGCATTTCTATTCTCATATCTTTTGCTATAAGTCTGATTACTTTCAATACTGTTAGG
>PVHY01000570.1:204064-216424 GCA_004024945.1 Uropsilus gracilis
CAGTAAAAAAAAAAAAAAAAAAAAATTATTAAGGTAATATTGGTTTAAAATGTTATGTAGGCTTCAGATACATAGCATTATACATCAACATCTATGTAGACAACATTGCATTCACCACCAGAAATCTAGAATTCATCCTTTGCCATTGACCTTTTTTACCCAATGTACCCATTTCCTTTTAGGGGAAACTGATTTAGAGGATCAGGTTTTCAATAGAGAATGGTTGCTTCAGTAGATGCAAATAAAGAAGAAAGTCATAAACCAGATTAAATCTTACTAGGTATTTGGTCTAAGAAAGTTGGAGAAAGGTTGGTTTATCTTATATGTGTGTGTACGTGTGTATATGTTTATTTTATGTGGGTATATATTTCACATGTATGTGTGTACAGTTATATATATTTATATATAACTACACATGTAAATATGTGTGTATACACATACAAAACATGATGTTTATTATCATCAGTGCAAGTTCCTCTTATTAAGTTTTTAAAAAACATTAGCTCCTTTCTGATCATTTACCTTGTTCTCTGGTAAATTGTAGTATTCAAGGCTTTTTAAATTATATACATTTGTAGTAGAAATTTCTATTTTAACTCAACATTAATTTCAGGAATTTTAAATCTCTATGAATGGCTGCTTTTCTATTTTTAAATATTTTGCTATGATTTCTGAATTTTTGTATTATAATTAGAGATTGTGATCTGAACAAATTCTGTGTGCTGAAATTGTTTTGTAAAATTACCTTGATGTTTCAAAATTATGTATTTTTTCTAAAGCTTAAAATTTAATATTCAATCAGACTTTTAATTACGTTATTCACCTTTTGAAAATCTTTAGCTATCTCTTATTATTTGATACCTATCGATTTTGTTTGTGTTTGTAGTATTGAATCCTATTTTATTTCCTATATGACCTCATAAGTCATTTGATATCACTACCCACCACTTTCTTCTTTCTTTTCTGTCATGTAAAAAACACTCATTTCTCCGGAAGCTTCTCTGACTTATTCCATTCATGCTAGTTGCAGTTTCTGGTTTGGTCCTTAATGTCCCTTTCCTCTACATGCCTTTTAATTTTATTTACTTTTATAGCAGTAACACTGGTTTACAACACTGTATAGGACCATACATTGTAGATGTATGTTATATCTTCACACCAAAGCAACCAGTCTTCCATCATAGTCCTTTGTGTCTTCTTTCCTCTCTCTATTTGCTCTCCTCCCTCAAGTTTTTCTCTCATAGCCTCAGAGTTTCATAGTCTCAGTTCTACAGTCAATTTTTAGGGTTCAGTACTGGCTTGGTTCTATCTGCCCCTTCATTTTGTTTCTTCTCATTTTGTTTCTCATATACAAGTAGTACCATCTGTTTTTTCGTACTGGTCTTTGTACTGGTTTATTTTGCTTAACATAATCCCCACTAATTAATCCATGTTTTTGTAAATGGCAAGACTTTCACCTTTCCCTACAGCTGAGTGGTATTGGTTAGACATACCTCATATTTCTAACTCACTCATCTGTCTTTAGACATTTAGGTTGTTTACATAAGTTGGCTATAGTAAATAGTGCTGCATTGAATGTAGGAGTTCACAGAACCCTTTAAATTAATGTTTTTACATTCTTTGAATAGAGATATATCAACTTGTCTATGAAAAAAAACTGAACTTTGTTCCTCAGCCATTCCTGACCACTTTTACCTCCCCAATCACTTCTGTTGTCCACCTCAGAACCCCAGCACCAAACTACCTTCCTTTTTTCTCTACAATCTCAGTCTTAATTCCTGCTCCTTTTCTACATATACTTTATGTTTTAGCCAATAGGTATATTCTCACAAGAGATACCTATTTTAGGTATATCATAAACTCTTCCTAGCCACCTAGTATAAAAATTCTTTACTTTTCTCTTTCATTATTCTTAGGCAAGTTGGGGTACATATGTAATAAAGTTAACTTTCATTGGCAGTTTCTACTCCCAGCTTATATGCAAATTTGTAATGAATCTCTTTATAACTTCTATTTATAACTATATATATTATAAATTATATATAGTTATAAATATATATTATAACTTCTATTTATAAATATATATATAAGGCTATAAGGAGGGTGTATTATTCTTTCATTTAAATGAGAAGAAATTGGATAGCTTGCTCAAGATTATGCTATTGGTAAAGGTCAGGATGGGAAAACCGTTCACAAGTATAGATTTTTTCACTGCTTGGTGATTGTGAGGTAAAATGTTTTTTAGCTTCTCAGCAGCATTTTTCCAGTGCATGTTCCTTGAGATGTTATTTGAAAAAAAGGAAAAAGCCTAAAGAGAAATGAATTTGGAAAATTACAAATTTAAATTGGTTCATTTCCTGTTAGTATTTGCTACAATTTTAATGTGTATATAAACATACAATGCACAAGATATTTTATGTAGCATTTTCGAAAGGTGTTTTGACAAGAGACACTTGGCTTCACAACCTCTCTCAGAATTTGTTTTCTCAAAAACAACAACATAAAAACTCTGAAGAGAGTTCTGAGTCATAGCACCAGGTTTTATTTTGTTAATTTCCCTTATCAGGGGAAACTTTAACATTAACACTCTCCTGGCTGACTACTCAACAACAGTCTGGTTAGAATTTCAGTCACATGTCACTTTCAACCCTGTCAAAAGCTTTTCTTAAACTCAGCCCAACTTATTGTTCAAAAGGCCCACACCTTCTGCACAGAACCAGTTGGAGTCTTTGTGTCCATGCCTGAAAACCATATTATTCACAAAAGCTTCAACTTTTTGAGCACTTGTTAATTCAAGGCACTGGGTCAAGTGGTTTTATAAGTATTTTCTCATTTTATTCTCAGACTTATTCTGTGGAAAGGTACTAACATGATCTCTATTTTACAAATGGGAAAATGAAGTTTCCATAGTACATGCACATTTATGACCACACAAATGGCAGTGGTAAGCTCGAATAGAAGGATATAACAGAAGAGATGAGTGTCTGTGTCTATGTGATGATATTTATGGCTGTACTCCCAGCTCCTAACAGTGTCTAGGATGTTAAAAGGAATTAAGAAATAGTTTTCGAGAGCATGAAAGGAGGTTTCTTGCTTCTCTCTTCAAAGAATGATCTAAGTTAATCAGTGACTATTATATTGAGGGAATTTTGTGGCTTATTACAGTTATTATACATTAAAGACCCAGAATACTCCACCAGAGGTGACATGGAGAATGTTCATGCTTCAGTGATCAAGAGGTGAGAAGCTTGGAGGCTGGGGTAGGAAGGCTACTGGTCAAACTATGATGGCAAGGTGGATGGAAGGACATCTGAATAGGGTAAACACAAATACCCCTGACTAAAGAGAAATACATGTGGAGAAGCTGGGGTGTATCCAGTTGGCAAGGTACCCAGTGAAAAGAATAAGAACACTGTGCTATGTTGTACTGCCCACCTCCCACACCTATGGATTGATACTGACCTTGTAAGGTTCACTGAGAAGGTGGCGACACAGCAATGTCTCAGATCTGGAACCCCAGAGAAGAGGGCTATTAGTGGTGCCACAAACATAAACAGCCCCCATCACCATGCTGTCCCAGAGCATTCACACCAGTTGCTTGACCCCTTCAAGTCCCTCCCTCCGCCCCCAGCCAAAAAGAAAAAAAAGCAGCTAAAAGAGAAGGTCTCAGATCTGTGGAAACTCAGAAAGGTCAAAATTCTAAAATCATATACAGGATACAGTTCCCGGAGTGGTTTAAATCTCAAAGATCTTAAATAGCAAATGGGTAGACAAAAAAGTTATAAGACATTATAACTTGAGACATCAAAGGAATATTGCACCACAAGGAGACAAGTTTCCAGAATCCTACCACAAAAGATACAGAAGATTTTATTTTCATATCAGAGTTCAAAAGTGCTATTTTTTTTTTTTTTTTGAGATTAGGTCTTGCTATTTTTGCTTGTGGAACCGCAGGCTTGCGTTGCCCCGGGTACCACAGACACAAGCAATCCCCAGCATCAGCTTCCCAGGTAGCTGGGATTACAGCTGCGCGCCACCATACCCAGCTATTTTTTGGGACTAGGTCTCCCTGTGTTGCCTCGAGTGGGACTCGAACCGCGATCCCTGGCCCCAGCCGCTTTATAGGCTGAAGCTTACAGGCATGTACCACTGTGCCCAGCTAAAAGTGCTATGATAAAGAAATTCAAAGAAATGGAAGGAAATGCAAGAAAGTAAGTCAAAGTGGTAGTAGAGAACTTGGAAAAGGTAATCAAAGAAATAAGAACACAATTCAGAAAACTGAATGTCATGATGAATACAATTAATGGAGAGAAAATAGAAATTGAAGATTTAATTAAGAAAATAAGGGAGATGGAGAATGTAAAAAGATCAAAAGATAAAAAAATTCTGCAGAAAGCTATGGAAGCAAAGTAGACAAAAAAAAAATGATCAAATTAGTAACCCTAAGAATAATCATGCACAAAGTACCTAGTGAAAGAAAGAAAGAACGATCTGACTTTACTAGGAAAGGTAGCGTAAGAGGAAAATAGAGGAGGGAATATAGAAGGGGAAAATAGAGGAAGGAACATAGAACATAATACAAAAATAATGGAGAGAAACTTCTCAAAAGTGGGGCAGGAACTAAATACTTAAATTCATGAAACTTAAAGGACATCTGCTATCTAAATATAAAGAGACCACACATAACTATAAAACTACCAAGAATTCAGTCAAAGGAAGAATAATACAAGTTGCTATGGGGGAAGGGAGTATAAGCAACCTATGAAGGAAATCCCATCAGGTTAATACTAGACTTCTCTGAGAAACCTTATAGGCAAGGAGAAAATGGAATGATATATTTGAAATACTTAAAGGTTAAAATTGCCAACCAAGTACAATATCCTGTAAGACTCTTTAGATATGAGGGAGAAATAATGCTCTTTCAGACAAACATAACCTGAAGGAGTTGGTCAACAGTGAACCTTGACTAAAAGGAATATTGAAAGGAATTCTCCTAATTTGAGAAAAGAAAATCCACAAAAATGTGAACAAGGATATAAATAGAACCAGAGAGCTAAAGACAAAATGGCAGTAGCATTCATATGTTAATAGCCACCTTAAATGCAAATAGGTTGAACTCACCAATCAAACACACAGAAATCAAAACCCAGCTTTCTGTTGTCTCCTGGACACCTATCTGAACTTCAGAGATAAAAGTAGGCTCAAAGTAAATGGCTGGAAAATAATCCTATAAGCAACTGGGGCCCCCAAATACAGGGACAGCTATATTTATATTTTATACAACCAACTTACAGCTAAAAAGGTAAGAACAGAGAAGGACACTATAAAATAATCAGGGGAGCACTACATCAGAAATCCCTAACACTCATCTGTATATATGCACCAAATACAGGAACATCAAAATTTTTAAGGCAATTCTTATCAAATCTGAAGATAGATATTGGCAAAATATCATAGTAGAAGAGGACTTCAACACTCCATTTTCAGTAATGGACAGATCAGTCAGACAGAGAATCAGCAAGAAACCAAGAGCTCAGAATGAGACATAAAAATTTTATGTATATATACATGAATCATTTAAAAATTTTATACATTCAAAATGAAAAGAGCATTTGAATCAAAAAGTGAGCCAAAATAGTCTTAAAATGATGATTAGAATAGAACAGGGGCATTACTTCTTTTCTATGCATTAATCAATGAGACCAACACAAGAGAACCTGTATGTTCTTATGACTATTAGTTGGCTATTGACCAGAAAATAACTTGTAGATTCAGAGTGCAAGAGCATAAGCATATTGCAAAATTATAAAGAAGGAACTGACACAACCACTTAATACATTAAAAAGAACAAGTGACAAACACAGAAAAGAAAAAAGAAATCGTTGGACAGAAACTGAATTGAATAATGAAGAGTCTTAGGAGGGAAATAAAGAAACAAAGGAACAAACATTAAAGAAAAGGAGCCATTCATCCACACAGGCTCTTCAATGAGAGCATGTGAAGAAAAATCACATCACTCCTTGGAACTTCTGGAATGATTTTGAGAGCTATTTGTTTTACCAGGTTATAATTTCCCTGTTGGCTTATTGAGTTAGAGAACCAGTTGCCAGGGTTGGGTTTTCATCATCTCACTCTTTATGGTTGCTCTATTATTACCCATTGCAGCAGCAGATATGAATCAGGCACGTTTACGCAATCTTGAGCTTCCTGAAGGAGAATTGCCTGTTAGTCAAATCGACTACTCATCTGCCCAGCCAGTGAAGATTTAATCTCAGAAATTTGAGCAGGTGACATGTCAGCAATATAGACACAATTTTATAAGAGGACAAATTTTTAAAAGATCAGAAAATCATGTTCCAGCTAATTTATTCAATTATAAGAGAGACAAATTACTAATGTTTGGATGCCAACTTCAAAGGGAAGCGCAGAGGTGTATTTACATGTTTCTTACACCCAGATAAGGTAAGGATAATGAAACATACGTACCGTGGGCTGATAACTAAAGAAGGAAATAGTAATTATCTAAGATTATGAGCAGTACAACTAGCCAAGGAGGGAAAGAATTGAGTGATCCGTGAATTAAATAATTGGGAAAATAAAGTTGGAAGGAGGGTAAACTTAGTCAAAGAACTCAACTATCCTTTTTTGACTCTAATACTTGTAAGTCTATGTGATTCAACAAAATGGGGCTTGATAATTACTTTAAGTTGAAGGTTACATCCCCTAAAGCCTCTTTAACCTGTTTTCAGAGAATTTTGGACTTTCCAAACTCTTCTCAAATTATTCAGTGTGCACTACTGAAGCCATTCCCATTAATGTGTCCGTTAACATAAACATCAGTGTGCCCAGTGTTGCTGTTCATAGTGAATATATATGACATTTGTTTCATTTTTCTTATTAACTTTATTTTAGCCAAATTTTCCTAACAGGATTTGGGGAAGTATGATACACACTAAAGTTGATGAAAACAAGCAACTTTTATTCATCTGTTCACAATTCCTACCATAGCCTGAGCATGGTAAGCACTTAATAAGTGCATGTTCCAGGAATGAATAACAAAAGATCTGAATGACTGAAGGAAAATCTGGGTAAAACCACCATTGCTATAGCTTGATTCAAAAATCATTCCTTTCATGAGGTTAACCATTCAATGGAAGGTTTGCAGGTTCCCACATAACCTTTTATAATATAATATCAAATGTAGTTACAATTTAGGAAGTTAAGGTATCGATTGAGACTATGTTACAAGATGCCAAATGCCAGTGAAATGCATAGAAAATATCACTGAAACTTCCACATATCAATCAATGTTCTTTTCTGGAATTAGTTCAATCAAGTGCCTTAACTTTCCCTTCCCTGTGGTGATTATATAAAATTAATCAATTTTATAATAATATATACTATAATAATCAATTCTAGAAGATTCTCTGAAGAATCACTTAAGTGGCTAGTTTTCAGAATATAGAGGGATAATGGACATTAGAGAATATCATAGTCTTTGAATTTCAAATTTCCCCTGCACACCAAAAAATGCTCTTTGTGGGCCCTTCCCTAGGCCTACTAGATCAGTGCCTGGAAACACACCTTTTTTAAATCCAGGGAAGATTTTTGGGCATGCTCTTTAAAAGAACCATAGGAGCAAAGGATGAGTTGATTAGACTTAAGCCTCAGAGCTTATCACTCCAGGGAGGAGGAAAAGCAATTTATCTGCTTGCTATCTATCACTTTTTACTACTCCACATCTTCCCTTGATGTTTGCTTGTTGATTTCTAACATACATTCTCCAATTATCTGATCCTTTGCAGAAGTATACAAATAGCATCCTCAGGGACTCAAATATCTATTCCATGTGCTGGGGATTGATGAATCAGGAAGGCAAACACAGGTTTGCATCTTGGCATTCTTTGTATGACCTTCTTTGGCCAACTTACCTCACTTCTTTAACCTGCCATTTCCACACCTATAAAAATGTGGGCAATAATGATAACCTCACTGCACTACTGTTATACTATAGAATGAATGTTTGTGTACACCCAAATCCATATGTTGAAGTCCTCTAACTCCCAGTGTGATAGTAATTAGACCTGGGCTATTCAGGCGATTATAAGGTTTAGATGAAATCGTGAAGTGGAGCCCTATAATGTGATTTGTCCTCTTAAAAAGATGAAAACAGAGAGAGAAGAGAGTTCTTTCTTTTTCTTCCATATGAAGATAGAGTAAGAAGGGGCTATCTACAAGGCAGGGAGAGGACTAGTACTAAAAACCCAACAACCATGCTGGCATATAGACTTTAGACGTCCAGCCTCCAAGACTGAGAAATAAATGTCTGTTGTTTAATCCACCCAGTGTATGGAATTTTTGTTAGAGCTGCCTGAGTGACTAATATACTATGAAGAGCATATGAGATAACAAGAGATAGAGACTGGTACATATTAGATGCTCAGTAATTATAATTTCCTTCCTAATGAGTTGTTCTTAAAAGGGTGAGTACCTGATGATGCAATTTCCTGTGCAAAGACCTACCATCCTACTCTGTGAGATAAAGGCCCAGGATGAAGATGGGTGCCAGGCAGTAGAGGTCCAGCATATCTATGCAGAATGACTTCAAGAACAGGACTTTGGTGGAAAGCTGCAACTTCCAGGGGATTTATCTTAAAAGAGATCTGTTGTTACTGTGTCTCCCTTGTTTGTCTTGACTGTACAGCCAATGACTGGACTCCACTTTAGGTAATGGTGTGGAGATGACTGTGAGATTCATAATATGTGATAGTTTCATTCATTCAACATGCAATCATGGAATATCTATGTTAAATCAGCTGCCCTTCAAAGAACACAGGCTTTTGGATTCTAGAACTCGTGTTCTAGCCTCATTCCACTACCTTGTAAATGATTTTTGTTTCAGGAAGCACTCTACACTCTGGTTGTAAAGCAGTGTTCTATTTGTCAGTCTCTCAGATCCAATTCTGACTTTAGTCATGGATTTACTATGTGAAAAACAAAAGTGAAATTTTAAGACGCAACCTCATAGTTATAGCCAAGGATCAGCTTCCCAGTCACCATCTCCTCTACCAATGAAGAAGTCATTCTCTGAGGGCAAAAAGGGTTTCTTCAATCTTTTTAATTCAAAGCCACCAGTGTGCTTCAATGTCAACACATTTAAATATGTTGACAGGGTGTTTGTTACCAAAGACAGGTAAATGTATCTGCGCCCCTTGTGCTTGTTGTCTGAATACTAGCTGGCAAATCATTAGGGTCAGTGGGGAGAAAGGTTTGTATTTCTCTTCAGCAGAGGTAACAAAATGTCTGCCAGTCATCAGTGATAGAGTGCACCCCCAAGTTAGACATTACCTCCCAGTTGAGGTTGTTCTAAAGAGATGTTCCTCTATTGGGCTTTTAACTGAAACAAGGGTAGTTTCATCTCTGCTACTAGGAACAGGGCTACTGTTTTGTATAAGGGTTGCAGGAGAAACACCAACTAGATTGAGTCTGCTTTGAACTCAATAGAACCCTTGCCCAGCATATTCTCCCCAAACCCACCTTCTCCTTGCCTGCACCTTGGTCACTGGCCTCCTCAGCAAGTGTGATGTCCTGGAGGCCACTAGAGGGAGCACCCAACACCCCAGAGCCAGGGAAGGGTCCCAAGTCAGTCACTTAGAATGGGTTCAGAATGCATAGCTAAACAGAAAGTCTTAAAATTTGTAAGTCAAAAAGAGAGTAGCTGATAAAATACAGGACTTCTCTATATGGGATGACAGTGGTGCCCCTGCAAAATATGAACTTAAATAATCTTAAATGCAGTAAGTTGAATGTCCCTTAGATCCATGTAGTAGAATATTAGGAATAGACTGTTAGAAATACAGTAGCTTAAAAAAGAAAACAAAGGAAATCAGTGAGTGTCTTTATGGAGGTGGGCAGAGGAAGTGAAAGAAAGGGGAAAGAGAGAGGCAGGTAGTCAGAAAGAGAAGAATTAGCATTTTCCTAAAATTTATTAGAAAAAATTGTCCTGCTTTCTGACTATGCAAGGTAAGAGAGCATTCCTTTTCTCATGCATCCAGTCCACAAAAGGTTTTAGAAGACAGATGTAGTACTCTCAGGAGTCACCCACCCACTAGGAAGGGAGGTTGGAGTAACAGTGGGTCACTCATACATATTTATGAAAAAGAATGTTTCACATGAAGAAAAACACAGTACCCCCAGCTAAATTTCAATTTCATGCAAGCAATAAAGACAAACTAAATCACCCATTGTTTATCTGAAATTCTAAGTAGGTGCCCTGTACCTTCATTTGCTAAGTCTGATCAAAGGGACACTGGGGAGACTGAAAGCCCTTCTCTGAGATGGGGGGAATTTTTTTTACCATATAAGTGTTATTTGAACATCAACTTTTGCATTCTTAAAACTAGAAGATGTTGTTTCCTTCACAGTTGACAGAAAAGTGGTGATACAGTCTCCCTTGGTTTGGGGTAGGGAAGGCACAAAGAGTTATCCTCATCTATAAAACCTTCATGATTTTCTCCAAGACCACTGGAGAAAACTGAAGGCCACTGAAGTCCTTTTTTAAAGAGACTTTTTAAAAGTAAATATCCTTTTTTAAGAGAATGTCCTTACATTCCCTGCTTATGGATCAGAAAAATTAACATCATCAAAATGGCCATACTGCCAAAAGTAATCTACAGATTCAATGCAATTCCTATAAAAATTCCAATGACATTTTTTAAAGAGATAGAAAAAACAATTACAGAAGTTCATATGGAATAACAAAAGGCCTCAAATATCAAAAAGCCTCCTGGCCAAAAAAAGAGAGAATGGAGGGCCAACTATCCCAGACCTCAAGTTATACTACAAAGCCATAATAATTAAAACAGTGTGGTACTGGTACAACAACAGACAATCAGACCAATGGTACAGAATTGAGTGCTCGGAAACAAAACCACACACATATATAGTCAACTAATCTTTGACAAAGGGGGGAAAAACTTACATTAGAACAAAGATCGCCTCTTCAATAAATTGTGCTGGGAAAATTGGACTAAGACCTGCAAAAAAAATTGACCAAGATAACATCTTCACACCTTGTAAAAAACCAACTCAAAATGGATAGAAGATTTAAATGTCAGACCTGAAACCATAACATACATATAAAATAACTTGGGGGAAATCCTCCAGGAAGTACATTCAGAAACCCCTTTCTGGAAAAATCTACTGATGGCAAAAAATTGAGGAAAACATAAACAGATGGGACTACATCAAACTAAAAAGCTTCTGTACAACAAAAGAGATGACAGAAAAAAACTAAATGAAGCCCAACTGAATGGAAAAAAATTTTGTCCTCCACAAGAGTAATAAGGGTTTAATAACGAAGATCCACAAAGAACACACAATTAAACAAAAGCAAAACAAGAAGCCCAGTTATAAAATGGGGTGAAGAACTAAAAAGAAACTTCTCCAAAGAGGAAATACAAATGGCCAATAGTCACATGAAGAATTGCTCAAAGTCACTAACAATAAGGGAAATGCAAATCAAAACCACAATGAGATACCATCTTTCACCAGTAAGAATGGCCTATATCCATAAAACGGGCAATAAGTGCTGGTGAGGATGTGAAGAAAAGGGGACACTCTTACACTGCTGATGGGAATGTAAACTGGTCCAATCTCTATGGAAAGCTGTATGGAGGGCCCTCAAATTAATGAAAATGGAACCACCATTTGACCCAGCAATTGCTTTCCTGGGAATTTACCCAAAGGAGATTTCTATGTGGGTACAAAGGGACACCTGTACTCGGATGTTTATTGCAGCATATTTATAATTGCAAGGACATGGAAGCAACCAAAATGTCCCAAAACAGATGACTGGATGAAAAAGATGTGGTATATAAACACAATAGAATATTACTCATCAATTAAAAATGACAAATTGGATGATTTTATGATAACATGGATGGACTTAGAAGAATTCATATTAGCAGAAACAAGTCAAAAAGAAAAAAACAGAAACCAAATGGTTTCACTACTATATGGGACATGGGAAAGAGAAACAAAAATCCATAAAGAAAAGACAAAACAAACTAACAACCAAATTGAAGCACACAACCTGGGGGGGGGATGGGACAGGATGGGAATGATGGGGGGTGAACCCCAGAGATCACAGAGATGTGAAATTTATATATAAATAAATTATTTAAAAAAATAGAATGTCTTTACTCAGCCTGGCATAGTAAAGTAACATAGATTAGGTATATATTACAATACACATTTATTTCTCACATCTTTGAAGATTGGAGGATTGGAAGTACACGATCAAGTTCATCACAGACTCATGTTGGAGGGGGGAACTCGTCCTGCCCTGTAGATGGCCTC
>PVHY01000571.1:0-150000 GCA_004024945.1 Uropsilus gracilis
GAGAGGGGGGAGAGAGAGAGAGATTAGGGAATTGAAAGCAAGTATTTCTGTTACCAAATTCTTCCCAACACTGAAAGGAGATACAGGTGCATGCATAGTTTGGCCCTATGAAGTTGTTCAGAGTGCTGATTACCCAAAATATTTGTAATTTTAAAAAGTGGAGAAATACAATGTCAGTTATATAAGAAGTTACTTATTTCCTCTTAATAAAATAAAGAACACCCAGTGGATGGTGTGAAGGATGACTGGGCCTTTGGATATGGACAAGATGTGATAACACACACTGCAGAGGTGTGAGCCTATACTCCTAAAACATATTCAGAGTGAGAAATCAATGTTACTTTAATGAGCATAATTTAAAAGTAAATAAATCAAGAACCAAAACAAATAACACACAGGGTTCTTTTATCCTTTGATTTTATATCTAGTATAGTATATAGCTGTTAGCTATATTTTTAGATAGAGTTGAGAAGCTAAGAAGAATGATTTTGTAACTTACAAGTTTTTTATTCATTTATTCATTCATTTAACACATATCTATTAAAGGCTTGTTACATGTCAAGTAACAGTTTAGACCCTGGAAGTACATCCGTGAGTCAAATCATCAAATTTAACTTGTAGTAATAAGAGCAGTAAAACAGGAGACAGAAGTCTCTGTCCTTCCTAAAGCCTTCCAATGTGGTAGAAGAAGACTAGTACTACATTTTTGATTACTAATTTTCTGGTTCTTTGTTCCACTGACTCGGTTTTGAAACATAATATATTGAACATATATATTAGTTTAAAAGGGACTTCCAGGAACTGGGGAATATGAAAATAAATAAGGTAGGATTCCTGCCTTTAAGAAACAGTTTTAAAACCAGGCAAACATGTACAGACAAGTGGGACCAGGATGGTTTTAATACAGAGGCAGGGAGTTCAAGGGCACAATAGATACAGTTCTCTGCACTGGATGGGAATGAAAAGGGTGTCTAGAGAAGACCTTTGAGCTGGTTCCAGCAGGAGTAAGGATTGACTGGCATTATGGGTGGAGGAAATGATCTCCAGGATGGGGAGGAGAAGATCTGGTTCCTGACAAAATGCTGGCATTTTGTTACACCATCTATTTTAATGTTCAAGCATTTCTGAAGTTAATTTCTCTTCCTTCTCTCTGCATACACCAAGGATGTTTTCTTCACTCACCTCCCTTCACTCACAGAAGCCCAACATTTTCTTGGTGGTGGGGTGGACAGGAGGAAGTAAGATGGAGCCATTTGGGGAATTGGAACGTTGACGTGACTGGGGCAGTGGCGTGGGGGTGTAGAGACATATAGCTCCACTGAGCTTAGAAGAATCTCCTGCTTTCTTCTTTTATTCACTATAGCTCTCAATGCAGCAAGAGAAAATCCTCCCAGCTCAAGAAGTGATTCATGTCAATTCTAGGATATGATTTTCAGATGGTACAATTTAGCATTCAGCACCAGATGTACTCTCCTGTTGATTTTCTGTTTGAGACTCTTCTTAGAAACCAGATTATAAATGCCATTTAAGACTTCGATATTGTTTAAACTTTTACTCATTTTCTTTTGACAGGGAATCCTCACTGTCTTCTATTGAAAATATATGAACCAACACACAAGGTACAACTCATTTCATAATATCTTAGAAACTGCCTTTGAATGCAGCTTGAAGCATGCATTTTTTTCTTGCTTTGAGTGAAGAGGATAATTCTATAATTTTTCATATTGTCTAGAATAGTGAGCTATGCAGAACATTGAGTAAAATATTATTGAATGTCGAAAATCTTGAAAATGTTTGTTTCTGTTTTGATTTATGAATTTCTTAGAAAGGAGAAGGTAAGGACCTTAGTAGTCGTACCCTTTAAAAAGATTAAAAGAGAAGAAATAAAACAACCCTGAAGGTTGATTGAGGGATAAAGCACTCACAGAACAAATTTGACTTATTCAAGTTTTATGAATTTCCAAATAGCAGGTGTAAGTAGATTTGCTGGAGCCTAGATATACGTGTCTGCTAAGCAAGATAACTTTCAAAGAGAATAGTTCTTTGCATTTGCTTAGGTCAGAAACCAAGTTTTTAGCTTAGCTTTTGCTCTTAGAAAATATCATGTGAAAAGGAAAAAAAATGCCATTTACTTAGTGACTGTAGAACTACGTCAATGAATGATCTAATCTCAAGTAAAGCAACTCACAGGTTAGTTGGACCTCCAGGAAAACTGGATTCTGTCCATGTTGCTCAGACTGGAGAATATTTGCCCCACATCATTGGGCACTTTCAGAACTCTTATATGAGCCTTCTTCCTCTTGGTGATCTCTGTCCCCCTTTTTCTCTTCTTCCCACTAGGGCTACAGGTGATCCCATAATGCCTCTGTGGTCTAGGATCCTTTTCTATAAGTTTCCACCTACAGTTGTGTCTATGTCCTTCAAGAAAGCTTGGTTACACCTTGTCTATATTCACTCCCCTTTTCCTGGGCTCCTGATTGCCATTAACTACAGGTTACTTGTTGATGCCAGAACTAGACTGTGCAGATATGTTTATGTATGCAGTTTTGCTCATAGGAAAAAATATGTCACTTCCCCTTCTTTTTGGTTTCATGAATTGAACTGAACCTTAAAATGCTCTATTGTACAAATGTTTGTGAGGCTGTGGAGAAAAATCTGTTGGTGGGAATGCAAACTGGCCAAGCCCTGATGAAAAACAATATGGAGATTTCTATTAAACATTAAATACTAAAAATTGATCTACCCAACGAGTCTACTCCTAGATATCTATCCAAAGGATGCAAAACCCATGAATTTGAAGGAATATGTACACTCCATGTTCATTGAAGCCCTATTACAGTAGGCAAGCTATGGAAACAAACTAAGTGTCCATAGACAGACTAATTAGTAATTTTTCCACCTTATACTCAATTGTGGGTGCACATATATGCATCTGTACATAAACTTCTTGTATTTTTCACTTAAATGATATTCAATTAAAATGTTTTTGTGTTTTTATATGTCTACAACATTTATTTGTTTGTGCTTGGAAAGCACTACAATTATGAATAGATTATTATTTATTACTGTTATATATGTGAATTGCTGTCTATTTTATATTTATTGGATACATGGGGAATCCTTGTAGTAAATCTGTATTTCTTGTCAAAAATTTTTAAAAAATCCCTAGAACAGAATCTTTGGGTCAAAGACATGCACTGAAAATCTGTCACTTTTTGAACTAGATTTTTATATTTGAATAGAAAGAAAATATACCTGCTGCAAAAATTTAGACAATATATGATGAAAAATAATGTTCCTAGGAACTGTGAGAGGTAATATTTACATCCCAAGGACTGACTGCAAAAGGGGCATATTTTAGTCTCTGGAGAAGCAGACTGGGTAAAGGCAACATCTTTTTATATTTCCCCATTCTTTTGCAGAAGCAGCAAATCTTAAGCCTGCATGCCATGCAGTGCTAGATCTGTGCTTCACAGCAATGTTTCAAATCTAGCTCCTCTACCTTGAAGCACACTGTGATTTTACCTGATCACATTTCTTAGTCTATTTTTTTGCCTACAGTGCCACTTGAGCTTCTTACCGTGTTTTGCTTATTCTACATGCATCTACATCTCAGGTGTCTTATTCCAAATCTTTTTTGTTTAGAATGGAACTCCAGGAGAACAACTGTTTTGTTCACTTTTATATCCTCAGCATCTATTCCATAGCAGAGACTCAATAGGTTTTTGTTGAAAGTCAAACAGAAGTTGGTAGATAAAATCATCCCCCTGACATAGTCTATGTTTTTGGCATTGTTTTCTCCTTTAAATTAAAGCAGGAAGATTTCCTTCCTTCCCCTCTGTAATGTAACATCCTCATCACTAGCCACCATGTAAACATCAGGCTCACCCAATCTGCATAGGTTCTTTATTGATTCTAGCAGTTACTCAGGCACACCAGGCAGGGCAGGCCAGGGCCACGGCCAGGAGGGGAGGTGATAGGGGAGCTGGTGAGCCCTCCACCCCTTGGGAATCTTCACATTCCTTCTCTGGGCTCTCTCTGGTGTTTTCCCATGTCCTCTCTCACTTGTGCACATGCTTTCTCTGCCTTCTGTGGCCCCTTAACCTCTCTCTCCTAGGCCCAGGTGTGCACACTTACACATTTGCACACCCATAGCTGCACAATCATAGCAAAGAGGCAATACCTCAGGTGCTGGGTAAACAAGCTAATGAAGAAAAAAGTTCAACTAACTCACCCTACAGCCCAGTCTAAACAGTAATTTAGCATAAATTATGCTGAAACAGATGTGTGATGAATGATTCTTTTTAGTGACTGGCAAAGTTAGGTGTAGTGCCTTGACTCTAAACAAATATGAAACTGATCAGGGATGGTGTTGGTAACTTGAAGGTAAGCAGTATTATGGATTTCAAGGAATCTCCCTTTCTAGTAGGTATTTAACAATTGCTGGAGGATTCTTGATGAAAACGGTGTGGACATTTTTACATTCATTTTGAAATAAATTTTAAAATATCATTTAAAATATTAACAATAAATATTTAAAAGTAAAATGTACGAATTATTTTGATTGTTGCCACTTAGAGATTAATAAAGAGGATTAAATGTAACTTTATTATGAAAATTTTTTTCATACTACCTTAATAAAAATAATATATTTAAAAGAATTCAAGTAATCTAGAAATAGAGAAGACTATTTCATATGCTTTTTCTGTCAGGAAAAAAGAATCAGAGAAGGCTAAGTGGATTAATAAAGTAATTTAATCATTTTAATATTTTAGTCTTCAAAGAGAATCTATATTAATTGATACTTCAAACAAGGAATTGTTAAGCACATGAAACCATGGGGTAGGTGGAAATGGAGAGTGTGCTTTTTGAACAAGGACGTCTTTTTAACATGTGAGAGTGAGAGGAAATAGCAGTGGTTGAGTTTCTGGTGACATATGGTACTGAGGGAAAGAACAGATCAACCAAGAAGCCTGCAAAAAGACTGCTAAATTTGAAATGCAGAAAAGAAAATGCTTTAGGAAACTCTCTGGAAAATTATTAAGAGTAATAACGTGATTTCCGAGTCAATACTAACACACGATTAAGACATCAAAAAATTACTTAGAAGAAAGAATAGGATAAATGAAAGACAAAATTAAGTGAATTTGAACTAGATTTCAAGAAGACATGGTTTGACTTTTGAACAGGACATTTTATTTATTCATGCAACATAAAGTCAGTCTCTACTATAGCTAGAGCTAGGTTTTCCCAAACTAACATTTTAGAAATGTATTTTTATGTTCTTACATGATTGTTTGTTTTGTACAACTTTGGTGTCTCCCCTCGGATACAGCTATATGTCTCTCACCAGCACAACACCCTGAACTATCACCCTTGTAATCCCTTGTTAGAGTTAGGGTTTAAGGAAGATGGTCTATAGTGAATCCTGATGAATGCAAGGGAAGTAGCCCACTTAAGGTATAGAAAATGCAGTTTTTAGAGGACAAATTAAAATTGGCACAGGTCTTTATCATACTCAGTTTCATATTGAACTAAAATTATGATTCTCTGCACCCCACCACACAGGTGGATGCACTAAAGGGCGTGAGGATCTAGACCTTGGATCCCACAAGTTGGATGATGTTGTCCTCTCTTTTGATGTTCATCTGGATTCTCATTAACCTCTGACCCATGCCTCACATGCTTCAGGTAAAAAGTAATAAAGATTATATTGTAATATGAACAAATTACCCTATTAAAATTTAAATGTTTACTAGTAGGATATAGGCTCAGGTAACTCACACAAAGTAATTAGATTTTTAAACAGCTGAATGATAGCCTATTAACTACAAAATGACTTTGGCAAGAGATTTTTAACATGTTTAAGGAACAAAGAATGAGTAAGATAAATCTGAAAAAAGAAGAGTCACAATATATCTAAACAGTAAGGATTATGATAGAAATTCTTTATTCTTTTCAGTGTTTGAAAATGATCTAGGTTATTCAAACATGCTTAATTTTTAATATTTCCTTCTCAGAAGTGAAAGCAACTACATGTATATTACTGCCCAGTTATACTATATATTAAGATGGGAAATTTACAGTATATATTTAAAATGACATACTATTGTCGAAGTGATTTGGGGGATGAACAATTGGGGGTGATAGCATCACTTTTAAAAGAAAAGAATATCTAGTCAGAAAACATTATCATTGATGAAATAAGTTTTCCAGTTTTCCATGGATACTTAATTAGTTGCTTAGCCCAAATCTTAATGTCAGAGATAAGATATAGACTGTGTTTATCAGCCAGAATAATCACTAATTTCCACTAGAAATTTGAAATTGAAACTTGATGTCCATTTAATGATTTTTCAACAGTCAATTGTTATTAATCGAAATTATTCTTTCAATTATTAACAAAGAAAACATGATTTAAAGAGTTAATTCCCACATCTGTCCTTATTTTCAGTATTTCTTAATTTTGAAAAGGTGAATAAAACAAACTTTATTGTTACTAGGTAGAAATGATTCATAAGTATATTAATGAGTTAAGATTTATAGTTGTTCTCTTGCTTTCTCTTTTGGCAAACAAGTAAAATATCTCCACAGAGACGTCAACATTTGCATGATGGTAACCTAGTTGGTTTCAGAAATCAATTCTGTGACTTCAGCTTTTGTTTTCATTCTCCCTTATGATCTGAGATAATTTGACCAACCTAATAATTATCTGATTATGGTTCCTGCACTCCAATGACAATTCAAAACGAAGACTGTTTCACTAGTATACTTTGGATTTGAAGTATCCACTCAAACTTGTTTGTTAATCTCTTTTGTGCTTGTTCCCTTCCTCTCACCCTCCCTCCCTTCTTTCTCCTTTGCTTAAATATCCTCCTCTCTCTGTTTACAATACATAATAGTATCTCTCTCCATTTACTTTTGAACAAGTGATATCCCCTTAACTTTATTTAATTAGATTTAGTAGATATTACTCAGCAGGTGAAATGACCTTTTAACAACAGGGCAACTGCAAGTCCCTTCTTTAGAGTCCTGCTAGTAGCTGGATTGTCTTTTTGCCCTTTCTCTGAGATAACGCTAGCATCTCATACAGTAAACCTCTTTCCTCAGGGATGACGTCTGTCATATGCCCTCAAAATTCTCTTTTTGGAAATCTGTTTGGTAATGTGAAATTCAGCTTCTCTCACTCTCACCATTTTAATTGCCTCGGTCAATTCTGATTGTACCTCTGCCACTTGGTGTACTGTCACTATTTCTCATTCCTAGTTATTTTTTTTTTCTCTTTCTGCTTCTCCCTCTTCCTCTCGAATTTTTCTTATTTCTTTCCTTCTCTTTTCCCCTTTGGTTTAAGCAGTGATTCTTAATGTATTGTAAAATGAAGAACCTCCCCTTGGAATGTAGGAGTTAATTTTGTTTCCACCTTTTGGGAAATGATTCCAACAGTCCTTTCCTCAGTGAATGCAAAGTGCACACATGTTAACTACAGGTCAAGCTGTGTCTATTGTAAGATCCACAGTGAGTCCACCAGCTGGACTGGTAGGGTGGCCCACCCCCAGTCTTTTTGTGGGAGCACTGAACCTCTTGCTAATAAATACTCATCCTAGGCACAAAGGGAGCCAAGGGTGAGATGCCTGACTCAACAACATCTCAAGGAAGGAAGGAAGATTCTGAGTATTTCTCCGGAGGCAGTGTCTATTAACCCACTATATTCTTCCCCTCCCCCAAGTGTACTCTGTTTAGACTAATACAGACCTGTGAGTAAACTCTGTAAGTTAAACAGGAAGACCTGTTTGCAAAATTTAGAGTCCAGGACACTAGCAAGCTGTTTTGGTAGTAGCCATCTGACATAATAAAACACACCAGGAAGGAGAGATACTCATTTAAAAAACTGATAGCCATTTGGATCCTCATGGGATCAGATGTGGTAGTAATGGTAAGGAAACTGGCACCTTTGAGGATAGTAGTGTCCAGAGCCAGTAGTTGTGTTCAGAATGGAACCTGGCAGATGAAGTTGTGGGCACTGTCAGGCTAGTTCCATGCTACACAGATGAAAGGGCATTTCGATAATGCCCACAGGAACTGCGTGGTGGTTAGTCACATTGTGAGCTGACTGAATGCACCCTGAGCTATGTGCACATGAGGAATTTTGCAGAGGTCTGAGCTAATCAAGAGGAAGCAGTGATTTTTTTTTGGTTATCCCTCTGTGATGACTGTACTGGCTACCAATGGCTGTGGGGTGTATAATTACATTGCCACAACTTGCTGTTGCAGTCTACAAACCTGTTTTCCATCCAGCCTGCTCCTTCAGGGGGTGGATTAATGGGGGCCTGTATTAAAAAAGAGGTTGCAATTTTTAAAAGAAAGAGGATTGATTGTGAAGCATGGGGGGAGGGGAAGAGCCAGCAGTATTAACGAAAGTAGTTAAGGTAATAAAAATGAGATAAACTGATTTTTTTTACATCACCAAATAGATTTGAATTGAGAAGAAAAGAGTTATTCATATAGAGGCATTCACAGGCAGTAGGAAAAAAGAGTGAAAGTAATCATCCACCTGGAAATGAAGGAGGGGGAACAGAGTAGTTAATTCTTGTATTCAATCTGTTATTTTTTCCAAGTTGAAAAATGTTAATGAATGATATAAGCAAAGCTGGGATAAAATTATTGTGAAACGATGATAACTTTTAGCAGTGTCTTTTAAACGCACCTTCATTATTTGTCAATTCACCTGCCATGCAGACAAGAACATTAATTTTTTCCTTCCTGAATTGCCCAGAGATTGAGCAATCTTCATGCACGGAAAGCATGTGTTTCTTTCATGCATCAGTGCATGCTGAATAGGGTTGTCTTTTTTCTAAATTATCATCTGCTTGCCTGTGCAATTTCCATGAGCAAATATGGGTATTTGCACACGCAAATGGAAGTGCATGAAAATAATATGTGCTCAGTATGAGTGAACCCAGTTAGGGTTTGGCTTTTTAGAGTTAAAAGCCCTGTAAATGCTGCATGGATTTCTGAGAAAGTTTTCCTTAGCAAGCACAATTCATGAGCTTAGGCAAGGACAGTTATAATTTCATTAGCTAATGATCCCTTTATGGAGGCTACATATCTATCTATCTATCTATCTATCTATCTATCTATCTATCTATCTATCTATCTATCTATCTATCTATCTATCTATCTATCTATCTATCTATCTATCTATCTATCTATCTATGATTTGGAATTATGTAATGTTGTAAAGGACAGCATTTTACTAGAAATTGCTAGAACCTGACTTTTGATCCATAAGAAATTTTAATAGGTTATAGTCTGAAGTATAGAATTAGTCAATTTCCTTTTAAATTATTGCTTTAAAGGAGCTATTATAATGGACCCCAAAAAATGGGAACTTAAGCATTCAAGGCTATATCACCAAATAATATCTGAAGAGCAAAAGATCACAAAAAGATCACAACAATTAGCAAAGATTAGTGATTACAGAGCCATGCTTTCTCTCAGAGGACACATAATGTTTTAGCATTTACAGAATCTTTTGCCTATATATGAGAACAGTTTTCTAATGCATATGTCTATGGCTGTATTTAGGCACATCTATATATTGAGAAACCCAGTACTTTCTTCTGGTCTGAAATCTTCCAGCCACAGCTCAAGAAATGACTTTGGATACCCCTCTCCTTTCTAGAAGCACTGAAAATTATCCCACTGATACTCTTAGGTTTGAATCTCACTTTCATGATACAGACATAACACTTTAAAACATATTCATTTGTTTTTCCACAACATAATATTTTTAGTCAAACTATTCTGAGGCATCATTTAGGAATTCCTACTTATTCAATTGTTTCCCCTGAGCATTAACTTTTTTTTTTTTATGTGAAAGAGTATTTTATAAAAGGGACAGGGAAAGGATGTTTTATGGGATCTTTACGATGCTCAGTGTGCCAAACAAATGGCTGAAAAGTGAAAAAGGAAATCAATCAACTGGAATTGTTACAAGTCATGAGGATGAGTAGCCTAAATAATTTCCCCCATTATTATCTGTCAGTTGCTTTTTGAATCCATGGGGCAAACTGCATTTTCCGAAGACCTGGACGTACTGGCAGCTGCCTGGTCCCTGCAATCCTAGCAAGCTCTTGTGGCTGGGAAGCAAGGAGAGAGAGAAGTGGTCTCTTCAGGGCTATGTTCACCATGGTGGAGACTGGCATTGGGAGCAGGACTGCTATGTGCTGTGTACAGTTTCAACATAACCATCTGTACTGCTTGATTTTCTAGAACCTTCCTACTACCACTTCAATAAGTGGATCAAATTCTCCTTTTCTAAGATTTGAGCAAGTATGTGATGTGCAACAAATTGTAGAATATGGTTCAAGTGAGGTATGTCATCATAAAAAACAACACAGTTCTGCCTTGATGGTGAGGATACTCACTTTGAGATTATTTTAGCTAGCTAGCTATTAACTGATGGCTGATCCCATTCTATCAATTGATAGATGCATCACATAATCTTCATCTATTTATCAATGGACATCTTGATTTTTTAAAAATATCTTGGCTATTATAAATAATGGAAAAAATCATCAGAACAAAAAGGCAACTTACTGAATGGGAGAAGATATTTAAAATCATACATTTGCCAGTGAATTAATGCCATAAATATATAAAGAACAAACTCATGAAACTCAACAACCACAAAATAATTCAATTAAAATTGGATAAAGGACCTTGATGTCTCACTAAAGAAGGCATACAGATGACCAACCAACAATGAAAACATTTTCATTATCTTTCATTGTCAGGAAAATGCTAACCAAAACATAACAAACTATTACCTCAAACATTAGAATGACTGTAACCAAAATGAGAAGAAAAAACAAGTTCTGGTGAAAGTTTATGTGTGGAGAAAGTAAAATAATTGTAACCTGTACACTGTTGATGGGAATATAAATCGATGAAGCCACGACAATATGGATAGGCTGCCAAAATTAAGAATGGAAATAGCATATGATCCAGTTATTCACCTTTTAGATATTAATCTGAAGAATATAAACACACTAGTTTGAAAAGATTTTGCTCCTCTATGTTTACCACATTATTTAGAGTATTTAATATATGGAAGCCACCCATGTGTCCTTAAGCTTTTATTTATCCTTCTGGTGCTTCAAAAATGCACCCGAGATGCTTACAGACAAATTTAAGTTTCCAGAATATCAGTAAGTTTTCTGGATTCTGCCTTACAAGTGCCCCAGAATATTTGTGAAAACCCCAAACAATATGACTGTAGAAGTAGAGATTTGAAAAATTTAAAAAGTGCTACAAACAACATTTTTTTGCCATGGAAAATGTAGTTTTTAAAAATAGGTTACCCATGCTGTCATGTAATGAGTTTATTCTTATTGTTTTAAACAACATAATATATTAACAGTCAGACAATTTCTCAGTATGATAAATATAAACAAGTCTTTTGGGTTCTGGAATGAAAAGATTTATGAACAGCTGACATAGATATAAACTAATTCCCGCTTAGCTTTTTTTTTTTTTAAACCTATTCTGCTCAGTACTCTGAGATAGTGGAAATAATAAGTTAAACCGGACATAGTCCCAGAACTGGAGTAGCTTCAAGGTTTACAAATCACTGAAGTTTTTCCCAGTGTCTCCATTATATAGATCAAGAAATGGGATCAGTGAGAAAGGAATGTGGACAGTTTCTATAGTTAGAGAACTGTGAAAGAGACTTGTCAATTGAGTTTGCAGGGTTTGTTTGTATTATCATCAGAATTTCATTTTCTGTTTTGCCTATAATATTCATGGACTGCATACTGACATAAATTTCATAGAATTCAAGTTACAGAAAATTAAACTAATAAACATCTTCTTTGGAATAATTTGTGCAGTGCATTAGGTATCTTTATTAAAAGTAAGTTAGATCATCTGGTACAAATTGTGATTAAGAGAAAGAATGATTATTTGTAACATATTTAAGGAGCTAGTATAGGAGTTTCATTGTTGAGGGGTTAAACACAATCCTGTTTCATTGTTAAATTGAGCATATGTAGTAATACCTTGACTTAAAAGAATATACTTCTTTCATTTGATTTCATTACAATGTTAAGAAAAGGAATACTCAGAAAGAACCAACCTCCAAATAAGCATACAAATAAATAAAACACAACAAATCTACTAGAAAACATCCTAAGCCAATCCATATAATTTCACTCTGTGCAAAACCATGTCTACTTAAGAAGGTGCTCTGTGCAATAAATGTGGTTCCAGAGCCATATTCAATAAGGAAGCCTTCATAAATACAAACTTTGTGCATATTGATCTGCCATAGAAGTACATTTTGTTGCAACTTAACTTTTAAAAGCTTATGGCGACATTCCCATGTATTCAGAAATACTATTCTTGCAGGAAAAAAATAAAAAGCAGTGTGGTAGCCTGTGAATTCTTTAATCATGGGCATTAAAGAAGATCTTTCAGAGACTGTAAGACTGCTGACTCAAGTTAATGTTTTCTTGGCTTACTTCTGGACTGCTTGCTGCATGTGCGTGATGCTAATGTATAATGACATTTGTACCTGTTGTTGCCATCCCTATGTTAATTAGCATAGTGCCCTAAGTAGTAACCAGGCTATCACATCCAAACAGAAGCCATTAACATATTGCAGCTGTCAGTACTAAGAAAGACACCGAAGCTGGGAGATGCGTACATCTCTGCCTACCTTGGCTCCGCTAGCAAAGCTCTCCCAATTGGAGTCACTTGGGAAAGGAAAAGAAGCGTGGTATGTAGCCAGTCAGGAGTGAAAGCATATATTTTACTGCAGGTTTACTTTCATGTATTATGCATGGCCTTCAAGGTCACTGCATGATCATTTATAAGATTTTAATGAGATATCAAAGTGGAAAGAATAGAACGTAATTAATGGAAACTCACTGAAAAGATAGACAGGTATAATAAGCGTCTCCAAATACAATGCAATCTTCCAAATTCTGAGCTAAATGGGGGATGAATAGCAGAGTCTCCACACTGTAGGGAGGAGGTGTTACTATATTAAGTTAGTACTTCATTATCATAGACTTTGAACTGTTTTCAGCAATGCAACAATTTAAAAAATTAAAGATCACATAGAAGTTTCTGTAAGAGAGTAATGACTGGCCCTGGAGTTGAATATACAGCTCTTTCCTAAACCTAGAGGAAGCAGATGACCTACTGTAGGACTTCAAGAAAAGGAATTTTTATTAAGTATGGATATGTTCCAGGAGTCACTGGAATGAGGCATGCAGGTCAGCTATCTTATGCAGTGAGCATTCCATTCCCCAGAAGGTGTTTTGTTCAACATACACTTGGATTTCTTTGAAGTTAGTTTGTTGATTTTCTCTCTCTCTCTCTCTCTCTCTCTCTCTCTCTCTCTCTCTCTCTCTCTCTCTCTCTCTCTCTCTCTCTCTCTCTCTCTCTCTCTCTCTCTCTCTCTCCACTTATAGAAAATACATTCAACTTAAAGAAAACGCCCAGTCCAGAAGAATGGTGGTTAAATGTAGATATATAGCACAAGAAAATTTTCTACATTAGTGAGTCCCCACTTAACCAGAAACTTCAATCAACTGTCTTTTTTGTTTTGCATTCAACCTAGTAGAAAGGGACAAATAGAAATAAAAGATGTGGACAACAGAGATTTAACATAAAGCCCAGCAACTTTTGGAGATATCCTGAGGATTGATGTCTCTGCTACTATAATTTTCAGAGCTTCATATCCACGTTTTTGTTCAGGGAGAACTGATGCTAAAAAAAATGATTCCCAGGCCCAAAGGACTTTGAAGTCTTTCATGATTCATCAAAGAAAAATAGATTCTGTGCAGCACACTGTTCTGACTAAGGCAACAATGTGTGCTGAGGCTTAGAAATATTTCATAGCTAAAAATCTTGGAGGGGGTGAGGGAAGACTAGCTCTGTTTAATCACTTAACCCCCAAATGTAGCTATTTAATTCCTTAAACATTCTAATTTTATTCAGCCCCCAAATCTACCTTTTAAAAAGGCCAGTTACTTGTTGTGGATAGAAATTTCTCTACAGGATAATATTAAGAAATGGCACCTGTATTACCCAATACCCAAACTATTCAAGCAATTTCATATGAATTTAAGTGTATGGCAGAAAGGATAATAGGAAACGGCTAAAACAGTTCAATTGAAACTGTGCCAAGCATTGAATGACTACTTAAAAAAAATTCTTTGGTGGCAGTACTTTTGGATTTGAATCAAAAAGACCTTTACGTATTTGTAAAACTGTGATAACAAAAAAATTTGTATTTAAAAAATATTTACCTAGTCATTAAAGTATGCAATAAAACCATAGACTTATTGATGATACAGAATTTTATATAGACATCTCAAGGTTTTTACAACCGTATTCTATCTTTTAGTTTAATTACTTAAGAAATTGTATTTAAAGGATAGGTAAATGATGCATGGGAAAAAAATTAGGTTTCCAAATACTTTTTGTATATAGTATTGGGATATGAAGAAATAGATAAAAATAATACCAGATTTAAAAATTTTCATCAAGATATTTCACCTCATTTAATTAACTCTAGATAAGTAAATAAGTTGGTTAATATCACTGACACATTTGAGAATTGAAATTTGTCTCTTTCTTGTTCAACATGGGACCCAGGAAATAAGCTATTTTTTTTTAGCTGTATTATTTCACAAATTGTTACAGAGAAGTCTCCTTCCATCATAGCCACAAATACCTGTTCTGTGATTTACACTTCCCCCAGCTATGACTCAACACAAATTGGTATTTGGGGGAGAAGGCAAATAATCATTTTAATCTAATCAACAATACTAGACATATGAGATAAAAATAATTTAAAATTCATGAAGAAACCATCTTCCCATTTTTAAAAGGTTAAGTTCCCCTAAGCTATGAAAGAAAAACACCCTCTGAAGACCTGGGGAAGCAGTAAACACTGGTGGCAAGTGACAGGAATTGATCCTCCTTGGCTGAGCCTGTCATGTCTCTAAATTTTATTTCCACCATCTCTAGAATGCTATGAAAGGAGGGAGTGGGCGCTGGACTATGGCCCGAGGGCTTGGTGCCTGGGTCTCTGGCTTTTCCTCAATTAGGAGGCCTCCCTGCCTGATGGAGAGACATACATCTGACTGGGGGTTTGGACAGTTGCAAGGTATTGATTAGCCATAATGTGAAGTCAAATCTGAATAAAAAAGCCCCATGATCAAAAGACCTTCGTTGGAGACAGCCCGCCCTGTAAGTCAAGGGTCGGGAGATTCTGATGAGCTCTGCTTCCTTTCTGAGAGAGAGTTTCCATTTCCTTATAAAGGCTCTCTTGATAAGAAAGTCCAGTGGACCTTCTGTCAGAAAAGCCAAGGCTTCAGATTTGACAGGTGCTTGTTAGTTTTTCATCCCAGATCACTCAAGTTTCAGAGAAGAGAAGAATAGACGATTGCTAATGTGGCCAGGTCCCCCGAAAGTCGCACTTGCACTTGCAGAGGGAAGCAGGGCGGCTGTCATCTACATTAAAGACTACCCAACCTGATCCAGTGTGGCAAGCGTACCTTCCCCAGACTGCCCTCAGCACAGGGCACCACACAAAACAACTGCCCAGAGAGCATGTTCCCATCGTCATTGGTAACCAATATGGGGCTTCTGATGGAATGCAACAATTATTTTGCTTTAAAGGAACCATTCAGTATTCTTTAGTAGATTTTCTACTAAGACATTTTTAGTGAAAACTAGTCTTGGTGCTTTTTGTTTGTACTAGTTTTAAGATAGTCCTGAGCATCAGCTACTTGAACTTTTATCAGAGTCCTGTGACAGAGAAAGTCCAAGTGTCATTATTCTCCTGGGAGGAATGTTGAGACAAAGACACACAGAGGAAGCACATTTGGCCAAGGTCAGTCAGATCACGATTGGGCAAGATCAGAACTCAGGTATCCTGACTTCTAGTTTGACTTTGTAATCACAGAACTAAATCAATTCTGACACTTGAAAGATGTGTTTGTGGAGTTACAACTGAGTGTTGTCTAATAATAACCTTCTAGAACTGCTATACTCTATTTCAATAATTACTGCATTGTTTCCATGGTTATCAAGGGTATGATGTTTTCTGCATTCTCTCTTCATGTAACACATTGTTAGTAATTATTTACTAAGATCATGATGATTCATATTCATATCTATGCACATCTATATACACATGCATTCATTCAATCATTTTGCCCTGGACTTTCAGTTCCCTGTGCTTTAAGCTCTGTTTGTCCCAGCTGTTACGGTGTATCTTGTGTTCGCCTGTGACTGACCTGAAGCAGGTGTTCCATGGAGATTTGGTGTAGGGACACATGAGCAGATGAGTGCATGCATGCACTAGCAGCCAAAGTGTGAGCCATCAATAGATTCGGTATTGCTGATAGCACTCTTTATAGATCAATGGAACACGTTGTGCAACAACTACTATCGCCGTCAAATTTTAGAGAACTTGATGAAAACTTTGGGGATTCTCACCAGAGCCTAGACTTCTCAGCATGAGAACCATTACTAGTGCGATTTTGTCTTCCCAGTTGCCCAGTACACAAAGGAGGTGCTAAATAAGTGCTTGTCTAGATGACTGTGACAGTCTTTTTAGTCTCCCCCCGCTTTTGTTTCTAATAGGAAGTTAAATGTTAATCAGTGACATTTATTGAACACTGTGATAGGTGTCCCATGGTCTTTTTTTTTTTTTTTGAGACCAGGTCTCGCTATTTTTGCCCATGGAACTGCAGGCTCACGTTGCATGGGGTACCAAAGACCAAGCAATCCCAAGCCTCTGCTTCCCAGGTAGCTGGAATTACAGGCGTGCGCCACCACGCCCAGCTATATATTTTTTGGAACTAGGTCTTGCTACGTGCCCAGGTGGGACTCGAACTGCAATCCCTAGCCCCGGCCGCTTAGGCTGAAGCTTACAGGCACGAGCCACCGTGCTCAGCTGGCCCCCAGGGACTTAATAGGCATCGCCTCTTTTATTTATGAAGTAACTCTAAGAAGTCGATGCAATTGTTATCAGCACTCTATAGAGGAGGAAACGGAGGCTGGGGAAGTTCAGATGACTCTCCCAAAGTCTCACAGCTAGTAAGTGGGGAGTAGTGCTCTGACTCAGGTCAGATTCTGGGTATTCCTCATGCTAAGTCAGCAGCCCAGGCACTTTGCACTATTTCTTTTTTAGTTCTTAATAAGCAAACACTTATGCAATACTTACCATGTGTCAGCCATTGCTCCAAGTACATTGTATGAGTCAATATATTTAGCCCTTACATATCCTCATATCAAACTTATGTTAGAGATTCTATTATTATATTTATGTTCATAAGCAAATGGAGGTCCAGGGAGTTAAATAATATACCTCAAATCAAACAGCTGGTAAGGACAGAAATATAAGGCAAACCCATGCTCTCTGAGTTCAACTCTGGAGTGGATGTTTCTAACCCCCACAGAATACTGTGTGTTGTGATGAAATGTGGATATTCATTTTTCTTTAGTCCACAATATACAGCCTGGACTTAAAAATACTTAACCCATTCTAAGGAAGACTTGAGAATTTACTTGCATGCACTGTATATATATCTATATCACTTGGCATTTACCTCAAAATATGCTAGCATTATTCTTGTAGTGTCCAATCTCTCTAATCAGATTTTAAGCTTCCACAGGAATGATGACTGTTGATTAAAATCCCAAACCCTTAATTTAGTCATTGAAACTTGCTGAACTACTAACTAGTTCAGCATAATTAAAAAGTTTTGGGTTTACGGTATAAGATGTCTACTAATTATGAGATGGTACACCCTTGCTATAAACTAATTTATAAAAATGACTTGTCTGTGTTCATTTAGGATTGTTAAATTTTCTGTTATAAAAAACAGAGTATGAGACAGCATTAAGGTACTTGAGATATAGCTAAGAGGCTAAAACTATTTTAGAGGCATCCGGTTTTGAGGAATCAAAGAGATTTTTGATATATCAAAATGTGAGTAATTGACCAATATGATATTCTATTCCAAAAAATAAAATTGCTCTTTCCTACTGGTATATGTCTCACTCTACTGATTAACCACTGGGAATAGTTGTCACTGTTTCTTAATAATATGAAAATATCATAAACTAAAAAAAATCTCTTTTTTGGTCTAATAGCACTTCTTGAAATGCAGACAATATGTTGCCTAGTGCTCAAAAACAGAAAATAATTTCCAGGCACATATTGAAATATATCTGATATTAACCTCACCTTTGTCAGACCAGAATCCACACCGTTTATGACTCATGGAAGATACTGCCAAAGTCCTCATGTTTTGCCTGAAACCCTCTATTTTTCTTTATTTACACAAAGTATCTTCTACCATGATGCTTTGCAAAACTTGTCTTCCCAGACGTTAACCCAATGATAATGCATGGTATGTCAGCACAAATGTCAATTTCACTTGTTTCTATTTGAATTGATGCCAAGAACTCCTTTCAAAAGGAAGCCATTGAGTTTTTTAGTTTTCTTTACTGTTGCTAGTTTGACAGCCAAAAAGACCTGTTGTTCTACACTGAAGGTCACACCTTCATTAGCTGCCTAGTGAAGTGAGCTTAGGAGTATCCATATGTAAGAAATTTCATATTGTGAAACCTATTTATTTAAAGCAGACTTTCTCAACTCGGGGTGGTTTTGGGGAACATCTGACCATGTTTGGAGACATTTTTGATTGTCATGGCTGGGGGAGGAGTAGGGTGCTATTGGCAAAGGGCCAAGAATGTGGTCAAACATCCTACAATGTTTGGGAAAGCACCCCAGAATGAAGTCTTACCTCTTTCAAAATATAGCAGTGCCATGTTTAAGAAACTGCTCAGTTTATAGCCTCTGGCTTTCTATTAAAAAAGGCCAGGACCTTGAAACAGTATACTAATGCTTTAAATCACATTAGTCATTTATTTTTTAGTGTGTGTTTACCCATACATTTGACTAGAGAAGTTTTTGATGAGGGAGAGTGGGACTTCAGAAGAGGGAGATGTTTGGAGCTACTCAGTGGGAGAGCGACATCTTTGTAGAAAAGACAATGCAGAAATAACAGAGTGAAAGCAAAAGAAGATATTTTTTGTCTTTATGCATAGTTTCAGTTAGTCTGGAGAAAAGATTTGAGTGTGCATGTAAAACATTAGCCAAAGACACAATTGGAGAATAGCCTCTGACACTCAGAAATGAACATAAAAATGTTTGAGGCAATGTTGCAGTCCTTAAGAACCAGACTTGTATCTACCATTTGAATGTTTCTCCTATGCGAATTCTACTATATAGCTTGAAAACATGCTGTGAACTTGATTACCTCCACACTGGCTTACATTTATAATTCCTACTCAAAACATACTTGATGTCCCTTTTTGCTTATTTGTATCAGAATGACAAATAATTTTATCTTGCAGACCAACTAACTAATTGGAGTCACATAGTGTTGTGTTCAGAAGGTTTGGGAGGTGTAGTCTGGGCTCAATGAGAAAGGTTGCCATGACTACACCCAGCGTACTGTGGGTGTAGTGTGGGAGTTGTGACTCATGCAAGTGCCTGTCATCCCAAATTTAATGTTTTAGGACTCAATTATGACCTATTCCTGAAGTTTGCTCTATTTAAATAAGCTCTTCTCTGAATGTCCTTAGCACACTTAGACTCTCTCTCCTGGTATTTAATTCAAAATCTGCCAGTCTTGGTCTTCTTATGTTCAATCTCTAGCTAGATTTGAAGTTTCTGGAGGAATAATGGATCTCATTTTAAATCTGAAATTTTTAGTTTAGGAGTTACTAGGTGTCACCCACCTGGTTTTCTTCCCATTTTATGACCTGCTCCTCAATTTCCAGTCCTGGTCTCTCTTTACAGCCATACTGCTCCGCCTTCCATTCCTGAAGGAGAAGTTTTGTTACCTCTGCTCAGACCTCCCCCTCCATGGAATGATTGTCCCCCAATCATTCATGGCTTCTTAGAGTAACATTTACATTAGATCTCTGAGAAATACCTTTTTTTAATCAGCTAATACTGACTGATCATGTACCAGCAGATTATTTTTTTCTTTATTGCATTTGTCTGATAGTTCTTGTATGATTACTTATGCATTTTTCCCCTGCTTTTGCTCACCAGAAGAATAACAAGATTAAAAATTGCTATCCATCTTATTTAAGACAGCATCCTTGATATCTAGAACAGAATCTGGCACATAGTAGGTACTTAATAAATGTTGATTAAATATTGTTACGAGTCATTGCTACCTAGATGATGGTTGGCAATGAAGACATAAATAACCCTCTTTGGGGATTACTCTGAGGTGATCCTTGGCCCTTTTCTAATTAAAGTTCCAGACTTTGAGACTCATAGACAGCAGGAGAAAGCCATTAGAGTCATCTCAGTAATGGTCTCTTTGCCCTCAGGTCAGGGCGATATACAGAATGGGTTTAACCTAAAGATTTCCCGCCCATGCTCCTGGCTAATGGAAGATGGAGGGTTTGATGTAAGAATTAAGCTGGGGATAACCAGCCATAAAGCTTTTTAAAAATTATTAGAGGGCTGGGAGTTAGATGACGAGAAGTGGGAAGCATTTCTTCTCTTACTTATGCGGCCCTTGGGCTATTCTGAACTCCATACCCTCTATATTATGATCAGGGGATACAGCATCTGCCTTCTGAACCTCTGGACGAAAGATGGACCACACAGTTGGCATCGACCGTAAGCAGTGTCTCAAAGAATGCTCCTTTCTCAAACTAATCAAAGTGTGTAATAGTGATGGAAAGGGTAATACAAAAAGAAAGTCATTACGACATTGGTGACTGCTAAGTATATCAATGAGACTACCTAGAGCAAACCAAACAGTAGAAAAATGATATCTTTGTTTTTTGATTTTTTTTTAATAAGGATACACACAGGCAAGAAACTTTAATAATGTTATTTTAGTTTCCTTTATCTGCCAGCAGTCAGTACATTTTAGGGCAGAGCATGAATATTGAGTGCTGGTCTTGAAAGTCTCAAGTCATCCTTTCTCTTACTTCTCCACATATAGTAAAATCAGTGGGGTAAATATTTTCTATACTCAGAGCATATTGTTTTCTCAGCTAAATAGGTATTACAAGCCCTCTTAGCATCAAAACTGCTTCTAGAAAAAGAAAACAAGGACATTTCATGCTAGCGTCGGTGGAATATTTGGTTTTCTGGTGGGACTGGAATAGAAAATTTTATCCAAGAGGCATACACCATAAAATTTTCAGCATAAGGAAAATGAATGGCTGCAATATAGGAGGTTTTGGAGTTTCCATGGCTTCAGATAGTAGAAAACCTGCTGCCTCCACAGTTTCCACACCTTTTCCTCAGCAAATGTTACACAATTGTGCTGAGGACACTTGTGGCCTCTAATGGCCAGATAATGGAGCACAATAAAAGTTATAGGTCCCCAGCTGGGGTGAAGCTCATAATGGTTGGTGAGATCCATTATTTGACCATTAGTATCTACAGAAAAGGGAGACAATTGTCAACCAAAAAAAAAAAAATTGCACATATTCCTCTATTTGAAGAAAAACAAATCAAACTCTCCAAAGAGTGGGTGGTGATTTTCCTATGCATATAAGTGTCTATACAGGTATCTTGCATTTATTTTTAGAAAGCTTTCAATGCAGAAGTGTATTGCATGTTTACCCAAATGATGGATTGTGTTTTAAGACTTCACACTGGATTTCAAAGTAATTAATTGAAATTTTCAGTGTGTTAAAGAAACAAAAGACTAGCACTAAGAGAGAAAATAAAAATAGATTGGTTTAGGAATGTGTGAATGATTTTCTTCTTCTCCTCCAATGCAAGCATGTTCCATAACACAGCATACATTTATTCTGGAAATCTGTCTCTGCTTCAGAAAGAGTCAAGACCTTTCCAATTACAAGGGTGGTGAGTTATTATTCTAGTGTCTTAGTAATATTTCTTTAGAAATCAATAAATACATCTTTAGCCATTTCATTTTGCCTTGAGGGACTCTTGATATTTTAGTTGTGTCTTCTAGTGAGTATAATGGAAGCGTGATATCAATATCCTTTTTAAAAGAATATAATGCACCTAATTATTTTCTCTTATCTCTCTCACCTTGATGTAGAGTGATCCATTATCTATCCTGTCTATCTAGTATGGAGGGAAAGTGGCAGGGAAGATTGATACAACTAATCAAATTTTGTGGTCCTCAAAATCTATTAAAATCCTAAAATGGCCCTTCCTGAGTATTTTGAAGATTATCCAAGACAATACCATATTAAAAATAAGTACAGTCCTATGCTAAGGCAATGCTGCATTTTAAGGTAGTTGTGTATTTATCCTCAATCAGTTGATTACAGTTTAGAAATTTAAACGTTCTATATAGAAATGATATTCTCACAAAGGTAAATGGTGTGACAAAAGTCCTTCCAGTACATTTATAGCTAAGCCCATATGACTGTGCCTCTTTGTGTCACATGAAAAGGGAACTTCAGTTCCTTCAGAACCTGAATATTGATTTAAAGTCATTCATACTTTGTAGGGTTGGTGATGTTAAGTGAAATTTATTCTAAGACACTGACTCACTGATGACTTAAAACAGCATATTGTTTGTACTATATTTTTAATAGGTTTTCTTGATGTTAGATTCACCAGTCTTCATTTTAGTTTCATGCTGTTTTTATTATTTTCTGGGCTAGAGGCTCATTATTTTGATATCTATGTCAAAGAAGATCAAACAACTGTTCAAGAATTCAAAATGGATGAAAAATATAGAATAGTAAAACTATATTAAGTTTAATTTTTGTTATTTTTCCCCCCATGATCTGAGTCATTTTGTAAAAACCACTTTTCATCATGGGGATTATAGGAGAGCATCAGGCCATAGTGACTTAGCTACATTCTGTTTATAGCATGGATAGAGTGGAAATATAGATGCTTAATTCTTCAAGTTATTTAGAAAAAGCATAAGATACAGCCCATTACAGAGCGGTTTGCTATTTTGTGTTTATTTATAAGAGTTCAGATTTATAAAATCAGAGGGTAGTACTCTGAAACAACTGGTTTTATTGTTGTGACTCTGAACTACATATATTGTAATTTGTATAACTGGTCATTTTCACTTTTTCTTGGTTGCCAGAAAGTTTTTTATTTTATTTTATTTTATTTTATTTTTTCTATATATATTTTTATTAGTCATTTTGTTGTTTACATATTTATGTATATATGTACAGATATATTACATCATTGTGTGTATGTATATAGATATATTACATCATTGCATTCCCCAGGGTTCTCCCTCTACCTTATCACCTGTGAACCTTCATCTTTATCTTCTTGTGCTCTTCCCCTCCCTGATTTCTCCTTCTACCCTCCTCCTATATCCCATCTATGGGCAAGACCAAAAGGTTTTTTTTTTTTCTTTTTTAAAATTTTATTTCTAAATTCTTATAAATTCTTACATAAGTAAATAAGGTAAATGGTTACTGGCATGCCTTCCCTTCTCCACCCCCCCCACTCCCTTGTATTCACTGTCTCTCAATCTCCACTCTCATTGTTTTTTGGTCTATGTTGGGCTCATTGGTCTTTTGGTCTCTTTTTCTGTGGCTGTGTCCATTTGTCCGATGAGGGACTGTGTTCCCGGGCCCATCGCACATTGTGCTTGATGGTTTGTAGTCCTTAGCTTTGTATTGGACAGCCAGTCCATGTTCATTTGGGGTCAATCGGTGTCTTCTATTTGCTGGGTCAGTACGATCTCCTACTATCTCCGCTATCTCTGCACCTCATTCCTCTGATCTCTGGCCTTGATCCTTTCCCCCAGCCATTGCCAGTGAGGAGGTTTCTCGATGAGGGCAGGCATCCATGGATGGACCTTGCAGGTCATCTCCTCTCTGTCCGTTTGCAGATTTGCTGTGGAGCCAATGCCCTGACTCTCCAGGCCTCCTCTCCCAAGGCTTGGGGAAGGAGCCATGTTTCCTTGGGTGGCAGGTTCCACATGGGGTTTTGATTCATCAGCTTCCTGTGAAGCTATGAATGAAGGCCTGGTAGGTCTTTACTGCAGTTATTTCTCTATTCCAACATCTGCTATCTTTCTGAATGATCCTTGTTTTGTGTCCCACACATTTGCATGCGCAGGCTCTTTTCTGACCCCTCATCAGTTCTATGTCACTGTGTGCACGTTTATGCTATTAGTCCTCCTGTGAGCTAAGTGGAGTGAGGGTAAAGCAGCAAGGGTGTCATCCTATGTCCCCCCTCCCACCCGCTATTCCTGGATCAAGGATGGATCCAGTCTTGCCCATGCACCGGTCAGGTCTGGGGGGCCCGGCTGGCCCCTGTGTACCCCTTACCTACCAGGTCGATGGCAGAGGGGTCCAGTGGGTGCTGTATGGTTGTGAGTGGCTGCAGCTAGTTTCCCCAGTAGTTGCAGGCACCTGCCGATCAGTGCAGGCACAGATCCTCGGTTTCTTTTTCTTATTTCTGCTAAAATGATTTCCTCTAGGTCCATCCATGCAGTTGTATTTTAATGAGTGTATATGATTTTGTCCATCATGCATTAAAATTAGTGCTTTTACAATGGACTATGGTGTTGGACTATGCCTTGCTAGTTGCTGTTGTGTGGTTACCACACTTGAGGAGGGAGAGCCTATGATTTGACTACATATGCAATGATGTCAACCAGTGTTAACATAATTATAATAAGTAAATAAACAGTGCTCTTAATCTTTCTGAAAAATGGTAATATTTTCATTATTTAAGGTTGAAGTCTATGTTGCTTACTATTGTGTTGTAAGCATAGAGCACATGCAGACTCTGAAGGAAGCAGAGGAAGGAAAGAAAGAAGTAGGAAAGGGGAGGAGGAAGAAAACTAACAATGAACAAAATAAAGTCTTTGTATGTGTTTATACTCTCCTTTGTTAAAGCAGCCACTAGCCACACGTGGCTTTAGAGGCTAAATTCAGGTAGTCCAAATTGAGTTGTGCAAATACACAGTGTATTTTGAAGACATATTAAAGATGCAAATATCTCAATATTTTAATATTCCTTATATGTTAAAGTAATACTTAAGATGTATTGAATATTTTATTAAATAAAGTATTTTATTAAAATTAGTATTTTTTTCTCTTTTTTAAAAGTAGCTACTAGAACATTTAAAATGATGTATTAACTCATATTTACAACCTACATTTGATTTTTCTGGAACAGCACTATTTTGTACTATTCCAAAAAGCTGGTGTTGTCTAAAAGCTTTTCTGAACAAATTATTCTGAATTCTAATTGCAATAAAATTGAAATTAATTCTTGACCTCCCAAATTTAGACTTTTTCATTTTAACAGTTATAGCTACTAATACAATTATGGAAAAGGTTATCTCTTGAGAGCCAGACATCATATGATATCATCTTCAAAGGATTTGGTTATATTCTACGTTACTTTTGGGAAGGAGTTCTTCTTTTTTAAGGCACATATCCATCTCTAGTTTTACATGCTTGGTGAACTATGTGTTTTTACCACAAGTGAAGTATAGAATACATAAAATAATCCTTCTCCCTAACAGATAAACAAGACAAGGATACAGTCTTCCTTCTTGTTTTTCTTACCTTTAACTGTAAGATAGGATGCTACTGTAGAAAATTTCAGATGAGTAAATTGTGAAACTTATAATATATTCTGCACCAGATGTTTTCTGAATTGAACTCTATAGCAGTTTGATTTGGCTGCAAATTGAATATAGTGTCATTCATTTTGAGACCGTAACTGCCGATGGGTTGATTTGTAATACTTATCTATGAGTATTTTGGACTTGATAATATGCTCCCCTTCCTGGCTTCAATTATTTCATTTCTTTGATTATTTAAATATAAGTGAAGAATTTTCAGTGACTATTTGAGCAGGGACTGAGAAAGTCGTAAAATGATTTCTTTCCACATTTCACCTTCAAGTCCCTCTCTCTTTCTGTCCTGGCTTCTCTAAATGACAGTGAAAGCAATTCCCGGGGGAGAAGGTGAAACTTCAAGGTCGCTCTACCTTCTCCACAAAATCTGTCGCCAATGTTAGTGCATAAAATTCTCATCATGAATGCAATTCCTTGGGGTTAAGGTCTCGTCTGCAGAGGGTCCATGTAGTTTGTCCCTGGTAGAGAATGAAGCTGCTGTCATTGGGGGTTGGGGGCTAGGAAGCCCAGACAGCTAAAGAGTAGCACTTAAGCGAAGAGTGAAAGAACCCATCATGTTAGAATAAATTTCAAGGTACCACAAAATGTTTTGCTCGTAATATAATATTTAATGTTTTCATGAATAAAATATTGGTTTGTAATACATTTAAAAAATGTGAATGTGATGGCCAGTTTAAAATTCATGCATCTACTTTTCCTCTGGAGTGATCAGGGTCTTCTGATTAGGATGACAAAGATCAGTTATAAGGAATGTGCCATTTTGCAGAATTGCTGTCTATTAGAGGCCATGATACCAGCAAAATTAGATTAAGGTTAAGGCAGGAATGTAAATTTTGTTAATAAGGTTTCTATATTTTAATTCAAAACCAAACATCCTGCGGGCCTATTGACGGTAATCCCATTTAATCTTTCAAAAAGCTTTCCTGGTATCAAGGGATCCAGACCCTACTGCCCTTTATTACCTGGAAAATGAAGAATTTTCTTAAATCTTTACCTCTAGGTATTATAAATATAACTATAGAATTTTGATGACTTTAGAAGAGCAAATAAATTCATGATTATCTATATGCTCAAATTAGTATGTTCTAAATAATGTGCTATATTAAATATCTAATGCATAAATTACATATTAAATCTATCTTACAACTCTGTGCTTAAATTTACTTTTCAATTGCGTTGCAGATATTTATGCTTAATTTGCCTTTCTGAGCTGGTGTATGCTCAAAATATTCTGAAAAGATATTAAAAAAAAGTTAGATACACATTGCTATAGTCCCTAAGCTTGTCATTTTGGAATGATATTTCCACTTCATAGAGGGGGTTTTCTTTTCTTATTCTGTCATCTTTTATTGCAGTGTTGCCTCTGTTTCTTCTCTATTCTGTTACCACAGTTTCTATTTTGGTTCTTCATGGTATATCCCAGAAACATGCATTTTCTCTTTTCAGCTATGCTGCTTGCATCCCTCTCAAACAATTCTGTATTCATCCATTTTGTCACTGTACACTATACATATATGTAAATATATATGTATTCATGTAAACACACACATATACATGAACATATATATATATATGCATATATATGTGACTAAAATGCCAAGGAGGATTTCTCTCTCTCTCTCCCCTTCTCTCTCTCTCTATATATATGTATGCACATATATACTCTTCAGTAGATGAATATATATATATATTTACTTTTAAATGGAAAGTTTTTAAAAATGTTTATATGGTAGAGTGGAAAGAGTGGAAAGGACATATCTTTTAGAAGCAAATAAAGGTATATATTTTCTACTTATTTCTCTCACTTAATTGAGGAATCTGTACTTAACCTAAAGTCTCTCCATCATTTCTTCCATGATTCCCATCAGCATAAAACAAGGCAGTATTACCTCATATATTTAAAAGGTCCTGGACAAGACAAAATGTCTGTCTCCCTGAGATGCCAAGGAACATGTCTCATTGAGTGCTATATATCCAGCACTAGAATACTGCAAACAGAGTTCTAGCATTTATTAGATTCTCAGAAAATGTTTGTCAAATGAATAAGTGAATGGACAATGTCAAGATCATACTAGAGATTCAGTCAATGTTGGCTCTTAATATAATGAAACTGACATTTTTGGAGTCTGATATTTGTTATAAATGGCAAGAAGATCCCAAACAACCACACAATGAAGCCTGTCTAAAGGCATTATATCATTGAAGTCTGGAAGACTTGAAGATACACTTTTCAGTAGTTCTCTGTGTGTTTGACTTTTCTTTGAAAATTTATAGGGAAATGTCTGTTGTGAAATTTTAAGACTTTCTATTTCATTTACTTATTGTTGTTTAAACATGAGGTACCATTTTTAGCTATTTACTTTTCATTGTAACACATAAAAATGACACAAACTTATATAGAGTTCTTCTATCTAAATAAATTAAAGTTTTAAACATTAGAATTCACTTACTGCAATTATCTTTTTGACTTAGGAAGTGAATAGAAAATGCCATTGTAAATTGATAGGAAATTATAGGGAAATGCCATTATAGGTTGATAGGAAAGCCACATCAATATAGGTCTATCTGTTGTAACAAGTATGCATTCTAGTGGCTGATGTTCATAACAGAGAAGACTTTGCAAGTATGAGTATAGAGGCATATGAGAATCTCTGTATTTTCCTCTCATTTAAAAAATGAGATAAATGAACAAATAACATTAATTTCAAATATATAACATCAAGATCTGATGTATACATAAAAGTTGAATGATAACAATAAGTTTACTTTACATCCATCACCTCAAATATTTACAAATTTTTCTTGCTATGGCAACTTTTAAGATGTACAGTGTTAGTGATGTTAAAATAAAAAATATAGTATTGTTAACTATAGTGACTGTACTTTACATTCCAGTCCTAGGTCTTACATTACTTTATAAATAGTTTATATCTTTTGGTTACTCTCTTTTTATTTTAAGTGACCTAAAACATCTCTTGAAAGGTCTTCAAAAAAAAATAGGACAAATGAAAAACTCTAACTTAATAGCATCCAACATTAATTAAATGTTAAAATTTTCATGTGGTCAAAACTTTTAAAAGAGGAGTAGACGTGAACAATGTGAAAATTCTTTGATGAAAGAATCTGATGAAATTCTTCTGATAAAATCCATATGTATTTGGTAATATGTGATAGATAACCTCAGTAAATGAATTAAATTTTTAAAGTTGCATTATTTTTCATTGTGCTAACAATAGCTTACAACACTGTAAATAATTTAGAGGTTCAGTGGGATCACACCTCTTAATGCATGTTACCACAAATGCACCCATCCCCAAGGTATCAGTAACTCTCCATCATATTCCATTGGGCTTCTTCTCCCTGTGCTCCCTAAAGGAACACATAATTAATAGTATGTCTGTTCTTAGTGCATGCATCTTAATAGAATAACTCCACCAAAATGAAAACAAAATGACCCAAAACAACTTTGATCATGCCCTTTCATTGTCCATAAAACTCTGGCATTTCCTATTGCCTAAAGGATGAACAGCAGCCTCCTTAGCCTGGAAAACAACTGCCAACAGTCCACACCAATCCCTACAATGTCTAGATACTCCCATATTCAAACCCACTTAAATAGGAAAAGCAATCATCACTGTGGGCTCTGAAGTGAGGCAGAGACAACAAGCAGTCACAAATTTCTGTGTATCTTTGGAAAGGTTTTGACCCAGTTTTCTGAGCTCAGCTAACCCCTCTGATTGGCAGGTCTTCCTCACTGTACTGCTTGAGCACTGGGGTTTTGTCTGGACTCCCCTTGGCTCCTAGCCACCAGAAGTGATCAGTAATGATACTAATCATATCATTAGTCAAGTCTTTCACATTTCAGCTTTGGTATTGTTGTGCCCTTCCCCGAAACATCTCGGAAAGGTCCAGGTTTTCCCATCTACACATCTGTCACAGTCCCTTCTCCTATGTGAAGGCCTGATTGGCTAAAACAACATGATTACTTTTTCTCTGGAGTTACAATTTTGACCTCCTTTATCATGTCTTCAAAAATGTATTGTCTTATGTCTCTAATAGTCTTCTCTGACAGTTTATCTTCTCATGTAGTTATTTGATGAAAAAAGTTGACTGTTAAAAGAAGTCAGGATTGGGAGCTCAGACTCATGGGTCCCATATAGTATCCTTTTGAGTTCTTTGGGGGACATTAGGATGGGATAGGGTACAATGGTGTTTAGAGCCTATTAAGTAAATCAATCTGCGTCCCCATTCCAATTTCTACTTGGAGCACCAATCTTTCAATTGTTTTACTTATTCTTCTTACTATAGTCATCATTACATTTTTACAAATTATTTCTGTGTGTCAGTTTTTTGAGGTAAAGTTGGTTTTCAACATTGTATATTACCTAGAGGCTCACACCTCTTCAGATATGTGACTACACCACACCTATCAGCAGCATACCAGTAATTTTCCACCATGTCCATTAGAGACCACCCACTACCACCCTTTCCTCTTCTGATAGTCAATTAAAAAATTAAAACTCATATTGCAAAATTAACTTCAAATTAGAATTCACCAACGAAAAAATTCTATTGCTATTTAAAAGCTTAAAATTCATTTATCTAGTGAAGTCTTGCAACTTCTAATGAGAACCAAGACTAAGGAAATAAGCAATCAATGTCAAAGACCTACCACTTACATTAGAACATGGGTAAAGATATTCTTATGTTGCATATAATGTCCTATTGGCAACCTTAGGCTGTATTTGTCCCCAGGGTAATCAGCTATGGTTGGACAGTGATTGTTCTTTTAGGAGCTCTATAGTTACCACAGAGTAGTTGACAAAACTTGTCAGTCTTTTCCATCCGTCATGGGACCACATGGTCTTTGGAGGAGGAAGTAGACATGACCAGTTCTGTGATATGGGCCTTGTTTCTTTCTGAAGCACCAAACTTTTCCATAAATGTGTTTCTACTTCCCATGGGGAAACTATTTTATTATGACTGTGCTCAATGAGTGATCAGGGCAGGGAAAGAAAGAAATGTTCCTCTACTTCATCAAATCCTGTTTTGAGTCACTGTCTTCAACTGCCCACCTACGGGAAGCATTTCCTTCAGAAAGTCAGACAGTTTGTGAAAATACTAGTCCTGGAGAGTGGCAGAAGTGGTAGTTCTGGACACATAATTGATGCATGCCTTTGGGTCAGCAAATGGAGTTGGATAAATTATTTTAGGGGGAGAGGATTTGATTACTTGGTAAAATAATATAGGAAGACCTTACTATTTCAATATTGGTTTATTTAAAACAAGGCATAATTCACAAGGTAATTCCGATGCTGCTTTAATTTTAATACCGTTATACAGTATTAAAAGTAATACTGAAATTGGTTAAATCAAAATCTATTGTGCTGGTTCCTCAGGTTTCAAATTTGGTTGTTCTCACGGTAGATGACTAACATTGTGTTTAGTCACTGGCCAGTCACACAGTGCCAGGGAGGCAGTATTTTGTTCTGATTTCCCCTTCATGTGTCAGTTTTATCTGTGCCATCATACACAACTTGCAGAGTTCCCCAGGTTTTCCTTTATTTTGTGGAAACTTAATAGTTATGGAATGTAATTTTAAGACATGTTCTTAACAGCAGAAGCAGCAACTTCATCCCATTGCCCCTTGTGCAGAAGGCAGTGTAATGGAAATGTCTTGTATTTTTTTAGATACTTTAGCAATTTTTATATCTCACACTTGTCCTTGATTCAGAGGTCTGTGTGCATTTCCCACAGCTATAAACATTTTAAATTTCTATAAAAATGTGACTTTACTGTAGTGGCCTCCTGGTAAAGAAGGCTTGATTTTTCACTTAGTTCAAAGACCAGGCTTCCTTTATTTGAACTTGACTGGAGACTCTAAGTTATTTATTGCCAAAATAATTTCTCTTCTGCCTTCTGACCTCTTGCAGTGGATTTGTTTTCCTTATTGTTTCCATTAATAAATCTATCTCCAGTCACTTATTTCCATGCATACCATTACAGGAAGCCTGGTGTTTGCCTATTAGCCTGCCACCCAAGGCAACTTCTCATGCTGAAATAATCCACGATGCCCCAGGGAAAGCGCCTTGTGGCAATAGTAGCTGTAGCCCAACCCATCGCCCTCCTAGAGGTCCCTGCTCACTCAGCAATGAATCCAGCCATTATTCCAAAGTACTTGACTGTCACAGTTGTGCTGAGATAAGTTTAGCAGTGACACCTTGTGACATCACAGTGGGTGGTCATGCTGTTAGTTTTACTCATGTTCACTCCTGGTGAACTAGTTTTATCTGGTGACGACTGATTTTATTGGACTTGGAGGTTCTGCCATTTTTCCCCCTTATATCAATGAAAAGATGCCAATTCATTAAGATTTGGAGTTGACCCTTAAGACTTTAATTGAAATTAGAATTCTATTATAATTTGTGTGTTATCACCAAGAATGGAATATTATCCAGAAAAATAAAGGTACAGTGTGTTTGTACAGTATTCCTTTTAGGTCCTTATTTTAGCATGCTTCTCTGCAATTAGTTTAGGTGGCTAATGAGGCAAGAGGGCTTTTATTCTTTGTATGCCTTTGCAACATTCCAAGCCACAGATTAGCCCCTTATTAAGAGGTAACTCACAAATATGTGCACTCAGTCATAGATGGGACTCGGAAAAAGTGTGGCCAGGTGTGAATCAGGGAAGTTAGAAAGAGCAGAGTGATAGTTTATTTCAAAAATGCTACTAATGTGCAGAGATTGACTTTTTCATTATATAACAGAAATCTAATGATTTTTTTAATGTGTACTGTACTTAAATTGCTCTTCCACCAGGGTTTAGATCATGAATGGCTGATAGATTAGTGTTTGTTGGTCAGTCTTTATTTCACAGAATTGGTGACTAAAATCACAAAACCCGTGTGATATTGTTTTTATGTTAAAATTTATGTTTTGTTAATATTTTTAAATCCTGAGGAAATTCCTTTGCTGTCTCATAGAACAGAGCAAGACATGTTGCAAATTATATTCATTTTCTGGTAAGACAAGCCCTGGAGATAAACAGAAAACATCCACTTTATCTCTTTAGTCTTAATTATATCAATTTAATTAAAATGCGCTGTATCTAAAATGTTACCTTTTATTTAATGAGAGGGATTTTAGTGTGGTTAATGTACAATATCAAATAAAAATATTTAATACATCTCAAGCAGAGTCAATGAAATGATACATATAAAGAGTTTTTAGTACCATTTGGCACATTATAAAAACATTATAAAAACTCAATGAATGTCAGATACTTTAGTTATTATTAAAAGATTATTTAAATCAGCTGACAGACAGTTTTGGAGTCTTGAAGAACTGTTTGAGTAGACTATAGAAAAAATATTTATCCAATGAAGTCAACATCATTTTCAATAACAGTAAGTAATTTCATTGATAATCAAACCACACTTTTGGCAATGATAAAAAATAACCTACTTGCAATGAGTGCATTTCAGGATTATTTTAGATTTAAATATAATAAGTACTACGGAATCCTTTTTAATACCATGTGGTTATGCTGGGAGGGAAAAAAAAACATATTGCTTATAGTCTAGTGTTGACTATATGTTTTCTTAATGTGAAATGAATGTTTGAGCTCAAACTAATATGAGTCTGCCATGTCCTACAATTTATGATTCTAAATCAGTGGTTTTTGTGTTATTATGAGTGTTATTGCTAGTCAATACTGAAATGCATTCACTAACTCCAAATGACAGGACTTGTACTACACTACAGTGTATCATTATTATTGTTAGGTAGATTTTCTTTCTTTGAAACAGAATGAGATAATAGGTAAGTGAGGAGTTAATGAAGATTTTACAACACTGGCATAATCTTCCCACACCTACACGGATATTTTTGCATATTTTATCAATTTGGTTATATTTGCAATGTTTTAGCAATATCATATTTTATCCCAATGTACAAAGGATATGTTTAGACAGTTCGTATCAATAAAATGACCTCATTGTAATGTTAGATGTTATCAAAAATACTCAAGATCTGTCATCAAAATGAATTGTCTGATCTTTCAATTCTCTCAGTTCTTATACACTTAAATGCATTCTTTCTATTCCTTTTTATTCAAAATGCTGAGTCTTGGAACTGCCTTATTAAATAAAGTGAGGAGAAGGCTTTACTAGCAACTTGTCATTAATATTTACATATTATTCAGTCTGTTCTTTATCTGTTGGACAAATAAGTTTCATTAGCATGCATTAATGCTTCATTTCTGTTAAAGAAATGACACAGGTCTGTAGTTGTTTCTTCCCCTACTCTAAGAAGGGTAAGGTTCTTCTCTCTAAGAGAAAGTAAAGACATTTATATTAAGTCCATCCCTCCTAAACTTTCTTCTTTAAAATAGGAGTTCTCAAATAGGGGCAATTTTGTTCCTAGAGGACACTTGGCAAAGTCTGGAGACTGTTGAGGATCTGGGGAGGGGGGAGGTTGTGCCATTGGCATCTGCTGTGTAGAGGCCAGTGAAGGGGCTAAGTATACTACAAAGTAAGACAGAAAATGATCACAATAGATTCCAAAATATCAATAGTATGAGGTTCAAAATCCTGGTCTGAAATATGCCAGTCTCTGCTATTGTATTAGAGTTTGGGTTCAGATTTTGAAATATTGAAATGGTTCATATAATACTCCTAAGTCTCTATCTCCTTTGACCCACAAAAAATTGGATATAATTTCTAAGCAATTTGATTAAAATAGTATTGACATTTTGAGGATTTCATTTTGAAAGAGAATAATCAAGGCATAATAGAAATATATGTATGCTTTCCTTCAAAGTGATTTTTTAATTATGAGAATTATAATTTTCAATTATGAGAAGCTGAAGATTTAAAACCTTATTTTAAAATCATCTTTTCATTAAAAAATCTAGAGAATTTCTACTTCCATTTTTTTTTAAATCAGTAAGATCAGGCAACTACAGAAAATGAACAAAATTTATGTCCTTTTGCTTTCAAAGTACAATGCTTCTACCTCTTTAAATAAATGCATGTTGTGTAAAGACTGAAGATTGAATCCCTTTATCTCATGTCTGAGTACAGATCACTTGAAATTTAAGAAAACGCAAGTTACATTGACCGTTAGAGAAATAGCCTATATCACAGAAACACACACACACATACACAGAGTTACAAATCAACAAAAACCTTCAACCCAGGCCTTTTAGGAAAAGTGCGTGCATGTGTGTGTGTGTGTGTGCGTGTGTGCGTGTGTGTGTGTATATATATATTAGTTTGCAAACTGACATAAAATACTCTACTAGACATTTTGCCATTGAGCATCCAAGTTGTGTCGAATGTTCCATTTCTAACTCTTAAGTCAATTTATGGGAGGGGTGTGTAAAAGCACTTTAGTGAAGAAAACCAGTGATTGCAATGCATCAAAGTTAAGCGGTAGTGAGGTTATCACTGTGAAAAATCACATAAACATTTCACGTATAAAATATTATTCATCAGGACAAAAACCTCTGAGGGGTTGAGATAACAAAGGTGTCATGAAACCTTTTTTTTCCCTGAAAAAAGGAAAAATATATTCCACAACTGAGCCAGAATCTGTGGTCATGTAGTAGGTCAGAGATGAGTATAATTGAGAAGAAAATTAGCAAACCTTAAATATCTGTCTCTGCAATATCATTACCCATAAACTTGCCCTTTTCCTACCCTCTTTTCCCCACAGACTGATGTCCCATATCCAAACTGAGGGAGATGTGTGCTTTCTAACAGCTAAATCAACAAGGTTTCACATGAGTAGTGCTGTGTGGTGTGGTTGACTGATTTCATGAAAAACTAATCATGTATTCATCATTGAGATCAAACACTTCCCAAGTAATTATCATCCAGACCCAATCTGATAGGACCTGAAAAAGTGGCACTGCTGATATAATCAGAGTCTGAGCAGAATAGTTCTCTTAGGTTTTGTAAACCTTGGGTTGGAAAGCTCAAAACTGAAATTGTATTTTATAATTAAGAAAGGTGAGGTTTGCAGACTGCAGTCAATTATTTCAATCAATCATAACAATTTTAGCTTGCTTGCTTATTTACTGGAACACACATCTAAAAATTGGCTTTTCATACATGGCCATTGGAGTGTTTTTTTGTTTAATATTAAAAACCAGAAAGGTTAGAGAAATTTTTGAATGAAATATAAGTCCTTTGTGCACCCACTATCAAATAGCATTGTATCACTTTCATGATTTCCTTAGTTTGAACTATGGTATTGTTCTGTTTGTTAAAGGCTTATTATTACATTGAATTATATATTGTTCCAAAATAATTGCATTCAGAACATCTTATTTAAGCTTTATATCTGTATTGTGAATTTAGATGAAGACAATGCAGAACATTTCAATGCTTTATAAAATGCTTCTACACCTGTCACCACGAATCCTTCTTATATCAGGTGACATGTGAAGTGCTTTTAATCTGCTATTTTATTTAATTTCAAGCATCTTAATGAGGGAAATGAAATTATAACCCCATTTACAAATGAGGAAAGTGAGTCATTGAGGGTCTGCATCTTGTTTGAGGTCACTGACTCCTACCCAGTATGTTTCAGACTGAAATACAGTCCATTCACCATTATTCTGCAGTGCTGGCCTGGCAGCTATCTGCCCGTAGGATAAGAGAACTTTTCATATATCAGGGCTTGAACTATGCACTTTATCTATGACCGTTGGACCTCTCTAAAGCTCAAGTTTTCAATTTGTGAAATGCTGATCATAATCACTTTTCAAGGTTGTGAAAATAGAGCTAATATGTTTTCAGTTCCACCATTGCACTCAGAAAGAGTAGGGAGCAAATTTGTTAAGGGACTCATCCTGGGGCCAGGAGCCAGCAAACCAAGTGTCTATTTTACGAGTTGGTGGGACTCCAGATATGAGCCTGAAAAGCAGTCAGCACTGCTCTCATGATATTCATTCCATGTTTGAAGGTACAAGGAATGTCATCAAAACTCATGATGTAGGAGAGGGCTCTTCTCAATAGATCAATCCACACTACCTTCTGGACAGCTATACATTACATCAAACTCAATGAATCAAATCACATAATTTGATTAATAATGTAAGTAACTGGCTTTATAAGTCTAAATGCTCACATATTATAGTTTCTTAAAGATGTGCTATGCACATATTTTATCCATATTTTGAGTTTCTCTTTATTTTGAGATTAAATGAATTTCCTTCACCCGGACAGCTGACAGCTTGCTTTATTATCTATGTTGCATTTTCTCTTATTTATCATTGTAGAACAAGAGCCAGTCTCTATGGAACCATATTACTTCATTCTTTTATCAAACCCAGTAGTATAATTAAACACCTACTACGAGCCAGCCACATGGAAAGTAGCTTATATATTCTTAGAAAATGGGGTATATAGAATTGAGGGTTCTTTCTAGTAGTCAAACACATACAGAGTAAGATGGTGGATTTCAGGGACTTGGGGGGGGGATAAAGAAATGAGGAGATGTTGGTTAAGGGTATAAAATTTTACTTATGCAAGATGAATAAATTCTGGAGATACAATATACCATATGATGACAATAGTTGGCAATACACATTGTGAGCTTGAAATTTACAACAGTGGTCTCAACACACAGATAAGGCAACTATATAAAGAGATGAACATGTTAATTATCTCTTTGTGGCAACAATTGCAGAATATCAAGGTATATATGTTAAGTAGATATAATTAATTGTCGATAATAGCACAATAAAGATGGAGTGGGGAACAGAATAAAATTCTTCACCGAAATGAAGTTCTAGGACTTGTTAAGGTGAGATGAAAAAATAAACAAAAGCTTAGTTAGGAAGTTATCATTTTAGTGGAAAGAAGTATTTTTTCTCTATGTTTTACTTGTTTCACATCTGTTGGTGATAGAAAACCATTTGTTCACAAATCTTTGATGAATCATCTCTAATGAATACCAACATATGTATTCACTCACTAAGAACCATAACCATTCCAGTTCTGGAAATCTACCCAAAGGACACCAAAATACAAACTGAAAAGGACACCTGTATGTCTGTTTATTGTAGCACTATTTGCAATAGCTAGGATATGGAAACAACCCAGATGCCCCCAAACAGACGAATGAATCAGAACGTTGTGATATAGTTACACATGAAATATTATCCAGCAACCAAAAAGGAAAAATTTATATAATTTGTGTCAATATGAATGGAACTAGAAGTAGTCATCCTGGTGGAAATACATCATAAAGAAAAAGAGAAACACCAGATGGTCTCACTTATATTGGGATATCGGGAAAACAAACAAACAAAAGGACATGGAAGAGTTAAAATTAACAAACTGGCAGCAGAACTAAAACATAAAGCAAGGGAAGGGGAGGGAGGATGAAATCAGGGGAAGGATGAGCACAAGAGATTAAGATGATACTTCATGGGTGACAAGATAGTGGGAGAACTTTGGGGTATACAGCAATGTAAATATATATAATATATGCAATCAAAAAATAAAATAAAATTTAAAAAAGCAAAGGAACCATAGCCTCCTTGAGACAAGGTCAGCCCAGTTACAGATGAGTTCTCCTTTTAATAAAAGTTATTCTCCTCTTCTCACAAAGTAAACCAGTTACTAGCTGAGATAGTCCCTTTCTTTCATCACGTCATTTTTAATAGCTCTCATCCTCAGAGCACCTGCAGCCCATAGGTTTCTCCACCAGGTAGAGCGATGAGCCCTGTTTCTGTTGTGTGTGGGATTAACACACCTGTGCATGGTTTAGGGCCATGATTTTGGTAGAGAGAAAAGTACTTTCTGAGGCTGTATCATACAAATATATCTGGAAGTATATACGTAGCCCTCAAAAACACTGTTGGTGTTGATATTTTAGAGAAAATTTGATTTTGATAAATGTATCTAATATGGTGCAATGATGTTAATATGGTCATAGCATAAGGAATAGTTGGGATAAACTGAGAACAGTAGCTCTCAGATATTCCTAAACATAGTTTCTAAACATGATTGACATTAATTAATATAATTTCAATTGCCAGTACAGACTATATTTTAAAGTGCTGTCTTTCACTTCCATTGCAGAATTTAAGCATGTCTTTTAACTCCCAGATTTCTTTTTAGATGATGGGTTTGAAAATATCCAAAACAGCTCATATCTTATTAATGATCTGAGTATGACCATTGTTTTTAATAGATCTGATGTGCTGATTGTTACTTGACAAGCTAGTACTTCTAAAGAGTAGCAGTTTTTATTCACACACACTCATTCCACCTAACCACAATTTGATTCTCAAATAATTTATGTTGCTATCTTGATAATGAGCAAAGAAAATCCACAAAGAAAGACTGAATATATCTGCCACTAAAGTATTTCAAGAAATTAGCTCTTGTGGGCATAAAAAAATAGTTTCAGAGGTATACAGTAATAAGAGTAAATTTTCCAAATGGTTGTGCTCTGAAATACATATTTTATATATTTATATAAATATATATTATAAATATATGTCATATATAATATATATGGAAAATATGTTTTTTATTAAAATGATATTTATGAAAAGGAAATAATATATTAGATGACAAATTTTAGCTCCAAGATGCTGGCAACCAGTTCAAACTAGAAATAAGGCAATGTGAAAGCAACAGGTCTTAGGTTTGAAATGATCCAGTAGATAGCTGCCATTTTTCCTAATCACAAAAGAAGGAAAGTCAGTGAATTTCTAAAGCATATGTGAATTTGAATTTATGAATTTGAATATATGAATTTCTAAAGCATATGCATAACTAATAGATGACAATTTTCTTACTTGGTGCAATGGCTACCAATATGTATGTCAAAAAATATTTTAGAACTCTCAAAAAATATTTTAGAACTCTCATTCCCACTGGATAATCAGATGATATGTTGAAATATATTCACAAAGAGGAACAATGTACTAATATCTATAGAATGTGAGTTATGGGGAGGAAGGTAGTATTTCCACTTGTGTACATACGGCTTTGTAAAGGTCTCATCTGTTTAATTCTTTTGAATTACAACACTAGGCTTTGACTTCTTTCAATTTACTTTCTAGCATTTATTTATTTATTGTTGCTTGAAAGCATTTAACATTGCAGTGTTGGTTCTGGTAGAATAGCTGTGTTTTCTCTGTGATGCTCCCTTGTGTTCCCTTTCATTACAGACATCTGCATAACTGAAAACACAAGAGACTGATCCAGGGCTGTGGGGACCAACTACAAGTGAAAATAAAACAAACACTAAGGAAAGATTTAAAATCCTCATATGTCAGAAGTAATACATGTGGTAGATTATCCTCTGGGGTATGTAAAAATAAACTCTCTAAAAAATTTAAATGACAAAAAGGTGGGGTAGAGGGAGAATCCCAAGGTTATTGCTAAACTGGGAGAACCCCTAATTCAAAACATGAATACAAAATAGATTTGCATAAAACTATATATATGTCATCTCTATCTAAAGTCTATCTATCTATCTATCTATCTATCTATCTATCTATCTATCTATCTATCTATCTATCTATCTATCTATCTATCTATCTATCTATCTATCTATCTATCTATGTGAAATAAAGGGGAAAGAGGGAGGGTTTCTAAGACAAAATAATAAAATGCAAGTTAGCCATGAAAGAAGCTTTAGAAATACTAAGTTAACAGAGATGAGATGAGAAACAATCATACAAGCAAAACAGAAGAATCCATGCTTTCCCTGCCTTCTGCTCTCCAAACTAGGACTCCATCAAAGAGATATCCTAAGGAGAGAGGAGGTTTCCTCCTTCATTGTGTAGAAGTATGTTTTGCTTTGCCAATGAATTTATTATTATTATTAATATTATTATTGTTATTATTACTCTGATTTCTCAGGATTCCCCTATAAAATTCAACACATGGGGGGGGGGGAAGTTTGAACAAAACAATTTTCTTTCTAGCAGATGGTGAGTATATTTTTAGTGAGTATTTACCCTAATTATCTGATGACCTTTTAGTTGAAATTCTTTGGAAATTTTTACTTTTGATGGATGCCAGCTGGGAATATTCAGATCATTTCTATTATGGGGTAAATTAGGTTTAAACCCAGGTGAGGTAGGATGTGTGGGCACTTCATTCATACCAGTTTTACAGAACTTTGGTGAATTTTTCACGCTGGGAACTTGAGTAACGTCACTCCTATCCACTGGGTTTCTTTACTCATTTATTTACCATCCTTTAAAGCTATGTCTTCATTTAAAAGCTGTTGTTACAAACTGGAGAACAAGATGAATAAATCAATCCATCAACATATATTTTCTAGAACAGAACACTGGAAGACCTATGTTAAAGAAATAAGAAGGAAGAACATATGACACTGGGAAAAGTTTGTTATTCATTAAAGCTGTTTAAAAAATCATAAATCACACATGTTTATGGTAAAAATCTCATGGACTCTGGTTAGTACTCACTCGAGTAAAGCTGAATGACTTTTTGAAAAATCTATTTCTTATATCATTCCTCATTTTTGTACAGTAATTGATTACTCTCCTCAGGTGTAACCCCCTTTAGTTCTCCCACCACCAGAGTGCCTATGAATCATCATCCCCCAGCCCTTGTGCTCCCCACTCCCCTGTTTTGACCTCCCGCCTTCCCTCTTTGCCTCCCTCCTTTACCCCTGCATATACCTTAGATCTATGTTCAAGCTGAAAAGTCTTAACTGAATTGCTCCCACATTGGATTTTAAACGGGCTTGTAAAATGTCATGCCAAACAAAGAAACCCAATAGCTGCCTATCTTTTTGTCTGTCTAACAACTTCTCCTCCTCCTTCCTCCTCCTCCTCTTCCTTTTCTTCATTATCATCTTCATGATCATGGTCATCATCATCATCATCAGGTCATCATCATCATCATCATCATCATCATCAGCTGCCTCATTTAAGCAATAGGGACCAAAGTAACTTTTAGTATGACTGTTAAAAATAGAAAGCTGTGCCCTAAAAAAATTATGATCTGAGGCACAGTCCTTAGATAACATCTTTTCCCAAGGATTCCTCAATTTAAAACTCTTAACGTCTTCAGATCCTCTGCACACAAACTGTCGTCTTTTACTGTGATGAGGAAATTTAGAAATGGTTTGCTTTTGCCCATACTGGAAAACAGTGAGAGCTAGTGTTTTGGCCAGTATCCTATTTCTGTAAGAGGGGAGAAGTGCCAGTGTAGCTCCCTTAGTTAAGTTTTCCCTTTAGGAAAGCATTTTGAGGGACACTAGAGTTTCATTTTTTTAAGAAGTTATAATTTTTGGTATCTGCAATGTGCTGTCATCCAATGTGATTAGATATTTCATTAGAGTCCGATGATTTGGAAGCTTCTGCATTGGTGTCACTCTGCTTTCTAAATGATCATTTCTGACAAGATGGTGCATGAAACAAAAATTACATTAAGTTCTTTAATTCTTATCCAAACTCGTAAAAGCTTTCTCTTTAAAATTATAATACTTTACAACTTATGGTCATCTTGAATCATCTAAAAAGACATAAAAGTGTCTTGATAATTTGACATGATCCATTATTTTTTCCAGGGTAGAAATTGAACTCTAAACCAGCTTCATTGATATTATTATGCAGTTTATTTAAACAACAAATGGTTGTAGGGCACCTTGGAACTGTTATTCTTTGTTTTAAAAGCATTTAGATACTTTTTCTTTAAGCACGACCATATCAGTTTTTAAAACACCACTTTTCTTCTTTTCACAGGTAGGAAAACTGAGACCAAGTTGATGGGATTCACTTGGCCCTTCAGATGTTACAATAGATAATCAAAACTTCTAGATCTCTGGATGCCCATTTATAACAAATAAACATGGTTTTGGTCTCATACAAAGGAAATATGCTAGATGTCCTAATGAGGATTATGATGTCAAGCTGGCCTTTTTATTTTTTTAAACTGTTAATCTCTTTGTTTTATTGACTTAATTTGCAGGTTCTAAGAATAGAAAAGATGCATACAATAAGTGAGTAAGGCATACTTATAGATAACTCTCTATGAATGTAGGACTGAGAAAGGGACCATGATTTCTCAATGGATGTCAGAACCCAGATGAGAGAGCTCAATCTATGAAATAGCCAGGTTGCCCTGTGTGTTTGCAGGAGCTAGGTTTGGATATTAGGCTACCTGTGCTGTCAGCTGTTCTTATTATTTTTCTTTTAAATCAAAATCCAGCTACTAATGCAACTTTGAGTATTAGCAATATTTGAAGCGACAGGTAGCATGGACTCTGAAAAGATAGTTCCAGTTTCCATATACACCCACTACACTGGGCCCATCTTGCCTGTCTCACCCCGCCATATTGATTTTCAGTACCAATCACTACATGTTTACTTGTCTGTGCCAAGTGGTCAGTGCTAAATGGATGTTTTCTTAGCTTCTTTACAATCAGCTGGCTCCACCTATTTCTCTCACTTTATTGGGCTAAGAATCTGGCTAAGCAAATGATCATACACTTGACTATTTGACAGAGGACTTTGACTTGAATTTTCCTTTGGGAAGTGTTGGAGGAATGTGTGGTCCTTTTTTATTTTTTTGAGACTATGTCTCACTATTTTAGTCCATGGAACCGCAGGCTCATGTTGCCCAGGATACCACCGACTCAAGCAATCCCCAGCAGGTAGCTGGGATTACAGGCATGCGCCACCACAACCAGCTATTTTTTGGGACTAGGTCCCGCTGTGTTGCCCCAAGTGGGACTCGAACTGCGATTCCCTAGCCCCAGCCGCTTCATAGGCTGAAGCTTACAGGCACAAGCCACTGTGCCCGGCTGAAGGTGTGGTCCTTTTAGGGTCCTCGGGCTCTGGTCTACAGGTGAGAAGGTAAGAAGAGCAACTGTAAGAGGAAACCACTTTAATCATCAGGTCATAGAAATATCTTCCTCACTGTCCCTTCTGTACAGCAGGATGAGTGTCAGCTTGGAACTAGACAGACCCGGGGGGTGAATCTACATGCCGCTGCTTTCTAATTGAATGATCTCGGATAAGAGTTATATTTCAGTTTTCTTATCTCTAAATGAGGCTAGGACTATCTGCTTTGTGTTTGTGAGAATTAAATTTGATAATGTATGTCAGAGTCATTATCTGTTGCATTGTAAGAGCTCAGTAAATGGGAGCCATTATGTTTTTCATGTGGTCTGTATCTTTTTTAGATTTTGAGGTTCCTACATGCATGGATCATATTTATAACTCTTCTTTTATCCCAATGAGTTTAGAAAGTTGGGAGTGGTGTAGATTTCCAATAAGGTTCATTCTATGATTAGAATTAGTTATTAAGAAGAGTGGCAGTCGAGAGGTCATATTCTTGTTTGGTTGAAAAGCACACAAGATGTTGAGCTTTTGATCCCTTGTGACACCTAAATGCACTGAAAGGTAGTATTTTTCTTTTTGTTTTGGGGTTTGTATATAAAGAGTAAGTAGAAACTCAACATGCACTGTTCTCTGTTTAGCCACAGGTTGAGAAGTAAGCATTTTAGTTTCCACAGACACTCCTGTGTCAGTTACAGGGTGGGGCTTTAGAGTTTACCGTATTTAATTTTCAAAGCATAAATGCTTATGGAAGAAAAATGGGTGGTGTGGAAACCTCATTTTTCTGGATAGTAGTAGTAGGTATGATGACAGAAAGCTGTAACTTCTGTCATCTTGTGTTCACACCAGTGGATATAACTGGCCTGCAGGGGGCGCACTTATCTCTAGGAGCATGTCATTAGCGATGCTGTGGTGGTGTCTACATGGATACATCAGGAAAGTATAACAGTATGGGCTGGGTGCGTGCCAGTGCGTGTGAGCGCGCGCGCGCGCACACACACACACACACACACACCATCAATTACTTCTCATTTTCTTAAGAAATCTATTATATTTTTCTACAGTGGATAAATGTTTTCAGGGCTAGTCAACATGTTATCACTATACCAAAGGAAAAAGAAAGCATAATCTGTTCGTTGAGGGTGTGTGTGTGTACAGTGTGTGTGTGTGTGTTTTGTGTATGAAAGCAAGTGCTTTTCACCTGGCTTTTAGTAATAACTGGTGAAATACGGGAAACTAGTCCACAAGACAATGGAGAGTATATGCATCACAGCAGGCTGCTTCCTCTGAAGTCACAAAACACAAGTTTTCTGAAGCTCAGCTTTGCAGTATCGTGGCTAATTGATGTACTTCTATTTCACGTGTGGGTGGGTATAGCCGAGCCAGATAGCATTCATGTGGACATCATTTTTACAAAGACTAGTCTCCCCTTCTCTGCAGTGCTGCAAAGTGCAAGGCAAGACTCTAATTGCAGCTCCAGGGCCTTGGGGGTGGGGCACACCGGTGGTGCTTAACAGTAGCACTCTGATCTGGGACAGCCTTGGGACTCAGCCACCGCCAAAACTATGAGTCCAGCTTGCTGCAATCTGGGCAACAGCCTCCCCTAACCTGTCTATGCTGACTGTCTGCTGAAAAGCCGGCAGGTGACTGGAACACCAGCGAGCAGACATCGCAGAGAATGTCCTGGGCTCCACAAACTGTATGGAAGATGGGATGAGCAGCTTTGGCAAAGGGGGTGTCTGGTGAATGAGGTTTGGAGAGATGACAACACAATCATATCAGGAAGCTCCTCATTCGTTAGCAGTATATATTCTCTTATGAAGGTGCTGTTCTGTTCAGGGTGGAAGTTCTGTTCAGTGAGACAGTGAGAGATGCAAAGAGTGTTTGAATGTTTCTAAGTTCCAAGCATTGTGTGAAGTACTGATATTACACATGAGCAGAGGGACACTGAACAGTAGTTTGGGAGGAAGAGCCTTCCAATCTATGTGGTGTCAGTCATAGCCACAGAGGCCATCCACAGCATTCACACATAGCATGAAGCGCAGGCTTGATACAAAAAGTGTTATGACTCAGGCAGATTTATATTGCAAAATGCACTTGTGTGTTGATTGTAAAAGATGATTTGCAGCTGAGTGCTCACCATCCATTTTTGTGGAGGGGCTCATCTCAGATTTAAGATTATTTAGATGTGGATTGTCAAGTGGCTGTTAGAAAATAAATGACTTGGAGAAATAGTGATTCAACAGCAATTTATGGTTTGGGTTCCAGTTCTGCCCTGTAATGTGCTTTTTGTTCTTGTTTCCTGTTCAAATGTAGACAAATTCTATGGGAGATGCAGAAGATATAAGATTCAAGTGTCCAGTTTCTTCATCTGTGAAATGAATACAAAGGAAAGTTCTATCTTATGTTATGATTATGAGAGGGGTTGGGATTGTCAAGTGTTTTGCACAAAGCTTGTACAATTTCAGTGTTCAATAAATGGTATCTATTTAATTTTTTAAAAATTATAGGCATAAACTTTTGAGACTCAAAAAGCTGGAGACTCAAAAAGCTGGGTCTAGTTCCTATTTTGCTATTCACTGGCTGTGTGATCCTGGCTTCATAATCTAAAACTTAGGAATAACATTAGTAAATATATCATAATGGATTCAATAGCTATAAAATCAACAAATTAGAATAATAATAATATATATCACCTAATGGGATTAAATTATTATAATGGATATGAGAGGACCTGGCATATTTTAAGCAACTATAATGAATTTATTACCAGCACTTAGATTCATAAGCCGTTTGCTTATTCCATGAACTTCTCTTGAAGGAAGTAATATCTTGTAGGGCCATCATGATGTTTTTTATGAAAATTATCATTCATGTGTATGGACAGACGTAACATGATCGAGTAGTTTGAGACTTTCCGATGCTAGTTTGATCACAGAGACACACCTTCTGTGCGACCATAAGGGCATTGGTTGACCTTCTTATGCCTTAAGGCATGTAGACATATGCCTTCTGCCTGGCTTCAAAAGCTCATCGCTTACATGGCCCTTTTGAAGTTGGGTGTATGTTCTACAGAGTGCACAGTGTGGCCAGAGGCAAATCTGGCTCTTTGTTTATAAAAAGAAAAAAGACCAAGCTAACATATTGGTTACTGATCACATGAACTCAACAAAGCACCATATGAAAGTGTGTTTATCTATAAATTTATGTGTGTTTTCAGGTGTCTACATGTGCATATGTGTACATAGGTGCACACACAACTAGCATGTATAAAATATATGCATATAAACATATCCATGGCAACTGTTTCATTACATGCAATTAACTAAGACAATTTTATTCTTTTTCCAATAATAGTGTATATATAGAGGTTTGAAAATGAAAACTATAATGAAAAATAATTTGTTCTAATATCTTTACATTAATTTAAAGTTATATAAATGAAAAGAAAGACCATTGTAAAATTTATGACATCTTTAAAAACATAGTCATTCATGATTTTGAACAGCTTTGAAGCTTTACTTCAGGACTCTTCACACAAAATGCATTTATATATTTGGATTTATAAATGTCACATATGCTCATTATTTTGTAAAGCAAGTCTTGAGTATTTGGATGAATATTTTTCCACCCCAATATTAATTGTCACGTAGATGTATAATGATATGTAGCCTAAGGAGTGTGACAAGGAATAGGGTTATTTTCCTAAATAATTTAAAAGTCATGAACATTTTGTACTATTGGAAAATATCCCCCAATTTTCTTTTCTCTTTGTGTCTTTCAAAGTAGATAAAGAGAAGGAGGAGCACAGAAGCACCTGCTCTTTGGGTAGGCAGAAATGCGCTCACATTCCTTTTTTCTACTGCAGCACAGAGAATCTTTCTTTGTTGTCCTAGTTTCAGGCTGATTTCCATCTTAAATTTAGAAAACATGTATTCCCAGTAAGCCGCTCTAGGCATGGGTGTGGGCAAGTACCCATAGTGAAAATAGACTTTTTTTGTACCTGTATTTCCTAGTTATTTATATACAAACCATCTTCAGTAACCATCTGAATTTAAGATTTGATTACTGGAGACAACATGATGGCTTCAGAATATGCATGATATTTATTTAACCCCTTACGGAAGCCCATTGGCAGTGAGAACCACTCACAGATATTACCACCCAAAGATTTCAGCAGATACGCTCCCTCTTAATGGGGTTATGAAAGACATCACCTCTATAATTTACTGAACTTCAGCTTTAGAACAGGCTGTTTCTTTTATGTGCAAAGCTAGCAATTCACTGGTCCCAGCTGATATGTTTTTTTTGTTGTTGTTGTTGTTATTATGGGAAGGTTTCAAAGATGTGGCGTTTGGAAATTCCTTAATTAGATTTAAGATGTTAGTCATACAGTGGGTTCTTTTGTAACCAGAATGTATTTATTTGGCAGTTGCTTTATTTTGCGATGCTCTCATTTCACACTGTGAATAACCAACAAAAACTCTAATAGGCAAGTGCTCCGATTACTTTTTTTTTTCCTTTGAAAACAGAAAGCCAAGAAATCAGAAGAGATTTATGGAGAGTGGCCCAAATTGAAACCGATTTGGAAGCACCTTTCCTATTTGCACAGCTAAATGTCTTTGTGCTTTATTTTAAATGAAGGAGTACACAGACGGATAGCTCCAAGTTTGAAACGCACATTAGGTTATGTTTCTATAAAAACACATTACACAATCAGCATTCATAGAGGGCTGCGAGTGCTGGAAGACTTGCATGCCCATGGGTCATCCCTGGGGGATAGGCTGTATATAAATACCAACTGCCAGTTCACAGTTTGTGCAAATATGAAGTCTGTTAGGTCAAGATAACATGTATATATTGTGACATGACAGTTCCTAGCCATGTGTTTACGGACCTTGGAATAACTAGTGCTTGACATTATTTCAGTTCTCACTAAAGCAGCAGGCTATTTGTGGACAGATTGGCAGAAAGACAGTAACAGTAAGGTAGGTGAGGTGAAAAGAAGTGAACAATAGCAACTACTATGTGGAAGGCCATGCAGAGGGGAAACAACTACATGGAGTTTGTGAATGTGGACACTCTTGTTTCTTGAAGTATTGATGAGAATAAGAAAAGAGCTTGATCCTGGCATAGAATAGTGTTGGTAGATGATAGGCACCCAGAAATATTGGAAAAGTGATAAATCCTTTTGCTTCTAATCATGATCAATTTCAACGACCCAGGTTCTCACAAGACCTCTCTTGAGGGATTAACATATAAACCAGGTGCTTTTCTTTGGTCTACAGTCTCTTTTGTCCAATGAAATTGTCCAGTATCTTTTTCCAAGTGATTCTTTCAACTGGCTACCTGTGTCCTTTATCTTTCTTAAGTTCAAATGAAATGATTTACTAAACATTTTCCCCAAGTTGTGCTTTCTCCCCCTTGGAAGATCAGCCCCCATTTCCACATTGTGTCCTTGGAGGGAACATTGCAAAGACCACTGTTCTGTTTTGGGACATCTTTCTTCCTCCCAAGAGTCATCTCTTCCTCCTAGACTCTCAAAAGCACTTTATGTGTATTTCTTAGTGGCACTTTCAGCCTTCTGTTTTGTAACATACTTGTTTATACAAGGGTCAAATACTTTACCCTCATCAGTTATTTCTTTCAAGGCTGGAGTTCATAACTTATTCATCTGCATGGCCCCACAAAACCTTCTTATAAAGTGTAGCCCAGTCAGTGTTTCCTCGGCCTTCTCCTGTCCTGTACTTCTGATTTGTTCCTTTTATCACAATTAACCTTACATGAATAATAGAATAATTTGTTTTCAGTGCTATTTCCCTTGCAAGAATGTAAGCTCCACAAGGGCTTATGTCCACAAGCACATCTGAAATGCCTCTACAATGCCTTGCTCTTAGCAGACATTCAATTCGGGGGGGGGGGGGGGGAGGAAAAAGGAGGGAAAGGGACAGAGAGGGAGAAAGAGAGAAAAGAGAGAGAGTGAGATCAAGGTAATACACATTTTGCATCTTATTATGGTCATACTGCCTTTGTTTTCTAAAAGACCATGTTCCAGAAAGCAAGGACAGAGAATTGACCAGTAATTGTACCTAATTTTCACATTATCTGTGTTGTAGACTCCTTTGTGTTAGCACTTTATTTCTTGATGCTGCATACTGTCCTTTGACCAGACTCTCAATCTTCATAGTTAAAATTTTGAAACCTATATTTCCCACCAGAAATTGGATTTCAGAGATTTACCCACTTTTTGAACTTCATAAAGATGTTTTATGGCAGGGACTGCTTACTAATTTTTACCAAATAATTTTGTTTTCTTCTTTCTCTTGGTTTTAACTCCAGACCTCACTTTCCGGTCTATTTTTGAAACTGTGGTGGAGTTTGTTTCAAAGAGTCTTGACGAAAATCATGTGCCTACTTTCTTAAATCTACATTTAGCAACCACTCTCTGTCCCTGTGTGCCTGCTGAACTTTGAAGATGCAGGAGGGAACTGTGCACCTCAAGGGCATGACTGGGTCATAGACAGAAAAATCCTAATCCTTCAATGACTGCACAGAGCAGACACTGCTAGTTGGACTTGAACAAGTAAGGTGTAGTTTACTTGTTCTGCTATTGAAAATTTGAGGTTGTCACAGCAGTTGGCCAATCCTGTCTAACATATATTTACTTTAAATAATCCTCTTTTCCCATTTGACCCAGCAATTGCTCTTCTGGGAATTTACCCAAAGGAGACCTCAATACTTATACAAAATGACAACTGTATCCAGATGTTTATTGTAACACCATTTATAATTGCAAGGACATGGAAACAACCCAAATGTCCCAAGACAGATGAATGGATGAAAAAGATGTGAGATATATACACAATTGACTATTACTCATCAATTAAAAATGACAAATTTGATGAATTTATTATGACATGGATGTACCTAGAAGAAATCATACTAGCAGAAACAAATCAGAGAGGAAAAGACAGAAACCAAATGGTTTCACTAATATATGGGTAACAGGAAAAACAAGCAAAATTCCAGGAGGACAAGTCCAAACAAGCTAACAACCAAACTAAAGAACACAATTGGGGAGGGGGTTAGGGGAGGGAGAAGGGAGGGAGTAGTTAGGGAGGGAAGGTGATGGGTGAGCCCTGGGGAATAAATATATATATATATATAATTTTAATTTATTTTTAAAAAAAATTTAATTTATTTATATGTATAAATAAATTAAATTTTTTTTAAATCCTCTTTCCTTGACCTACATTAGTGCCTTTGCACCTTTGCTCAGTTACAAGGAATTCCCCTCCAGGGTTTTTGCTTCATCTTTTATGCCACATCAGGTAGCATCCCTTGCTCCTTATCCCTCCTTCCATTGTCATAGTCAGCATATCATTCTTTCTGACTGACCCTTTAAGTAACATTCAAACCATATTTCTGCCTTCTCTCTTGTCTGTTCTCTTTACGGCTTACAGTTTTTCTCTCGAAAACACAGACATAAGTCCATAGAATGTTCACTTAAAAATCTGATGATTAGTTGTTTAATTTCAAGAGGAACTCAATTTTCTTTACCACATTACCCACTTCAGTCACATTATAATCCATTTAAGTCTTTCACCTTTAATGCTTTCGTTCTCTAATGTCAAAATTCAGGTTCTAAAACAACAAAAACCAATGCCTTTTGCTTATATTTTCTATTTGAAACAATTTAATTTTCAATTAGGCCAAATTAAAAATCACCTTTTCAATTCTTTCCCCCCCTTTTTAACTGGGTTTTTAACTTTGTTTTTGTTAAGTTATGTGAGTTCATTGTGTATCTTTATTATTAGATCCTTATCACTTGTATGGAGGGCAAAAAAATCTTTTCCAATTCAGTTGGATTTCTTTTTGTTTTCTTGGTTGTCTCATTTGCTGTACAGAAGATTTTTGGTTTGATATAGTCCCAGCTGTTTATGTTTTCCTTCATTTTTTTACCTGCTATAGATGTAATCAGAAATGAATTCTGGATTGTAACTCATGGAGGGTTTTGCCATGTTTTCCTCTATGTATATTATGGTTTCTGGTCTTACATCCAAGTCTTTTATCCATTTTGAGCTGATTTTGGTACATGGTGTGAGGGAGCTGTCTTGCTCAATTTTTGTGCATGTTTTGGACCAGTTTTTCCAGCACCATTTATTGAAGAGGTTGTCCTTGTTCCAGTGTAAGATTTTTGCTCCTTTGTTGAAGATTAGCTGACTATGTATGTGTGGTTTTAAAAAGACACTTCTCCAAAGAGGAAATACAAAAGGCCAACAAGCACATGAAAAATTGTTCAACATCACTAGCAAACAGAGAAATGCAAATCCAAACCATAATGAGATACCACCTTATACCAGTAAGAATGACCCACATCCAAAAAACGGGTAACAACAAGTGCTGGTGGGGATGTGGAGAGAAAGGAACATTCTTACACTGCTGGACTGGGAATGTAAACTGGTCCAACCTCTATGGAAAGCTGTGTGGAGGGCCCTCAAATTAATGAAAATGGAACAACCATTTGACCCAGCAATTGCTCTCTTGGGAATCTATCCAAAAGAGACCCCAATGCTTGTACAAAGGGACACCTGTGTTTGGATGGTTACTGCAGCATTATTTATAATTGCAAGGACATGAAGTAACCTAAATGTCCCAAAAGAGATGACTGGATGAAAAAAGATGTGGTATATACATATAATGGACTATTACTCATCAATTAACAATGACAGCAAATTGGATGATTTTATGATAACAGGGATGTACTTAGAAGAAATCATATTAGCAGAAACAAGTCAAAAAGAAAAACGCAGAAACAGATGGTTTCACTATTATGTGGAACATAGGAAAGATAAACAAAAAGCCATGAAGAAAAGTCAAAACAAGCTAACAACCAAATTGAAGTACACAACTCAGGGTGGGGGGCAGGGGAGGAGGATGAGGGGGGTGAAACCGGAGATCACAAAGATGTGAAATTTATATATAAATAATCTAACTAAAAATAAAAATCACCTTTTCTTTCCTAATCTCTCATTCTGAGTTAATTACTTTCTCTTCTGTACTCTTAATGCCACTTTGACCATGACTTTCTTATACTGTTTAGAATTTCAATGATACCTCTGTATGGTATCATTGTCTTACAGTCTTAATTGACTGTAAGACTCCAGAGGACAAGAAGTCGGTCTTATTTATCTTTGAGTACTCTGTCCATTTTGGTGAGTGGTAACAAAGAAAGTATTAAAAAAACACAAACATTGTTGGATTAATCTTTAACTGTCATGTAATTCACTATCAAAGATCCATTCCTGCTTCCCCTGGGTGCTGCTCATCGAGGGTGTGACACTCTCATCTCATCTTGCAACAACTACAATAATAATCCCATTCTGTTTCAAAACAATAATAATCACTGATGTTTAATAAAGGCTTATTATGTGCTAGGCACTGTGTTAAACCCTTCATCACTTTTAAAACTGGCAATGGTTCTGAGAAGTTTCTATTGTTATTATTTCCATTTTTAGCCCACTATATTATAAGCTAAAGTCAGAAGTTTGTGTGCAGTTGTGAAAAAAGAACATTTTGATGAAAGTGGCTCCCCTGTGGGAGACACTAAGGAAGATACAATTAATTTTGCTCCCAAAGTGACAACTCTGAAAATTTCCTAAGTTCTTTCTGGAGTACAAAAACTTTTTAATTTTGAAATATATATAGTATAAGATGGAAATTGGAAAATTCTACTCAAAATTATTTTAAGGTAAACTTTTCATTTTTTTAAAAAATATTTAGGAGGTTCCTTTGTTATATGTGGAGATTACTAGGTGCAGAGTTTATCTGTGAACAAACCATCATGCATTTAAGTGTTCAGATAAAGTCCAGTGCATTGCTCTGAAATGTTTGAGTATAGCAGATGCTCTCTGGGTCCCACAATTCACTGTAGAATTTCAAAGGTTAGAGCTAACAGGCTACCAGGTAATAGTTGAGGGCTACTAAATCTTATGCACATGATGCAATTGATGAGAAGATTTTGACAAACCTGGGCTTTTGTATCCAAATACTTATGAGCCTGAACTATAGAGTTGTATGACATATTTAAGTGGTTATGAAAATTATTTTGTAAGTAATAATTAAAGAACATTGATTGTTCTGCTATTCAGTAGAACAGAAAAAGTAATCTATTACTGCTAGCTACAAAAGATATCCTTATGTTCTCCCAGAGGGATGGGGTATAATTCCTTTCATTAGGATTATAGTTGACTTGGAAGGAAGCAAATGTGCATGAAGTTGGTATTGTTGAATTACTTGACAAATCACTTCTTTGTTATGTCATTCACTGATACAGAACATCCCAGTGCCTTCCATTGTCTCCTATAACGGTAGCCCTAGCTTGCTGTCTTCAGTTCTACTTGTCATGGCTGTCCCTGTCAACCCATCTAGTTACCAACTGCCAGACTCACTCTTGGGCTCCCCTGCCTTGTCTCATATTATTTATCTGTCTCAAACCTACTCATCCATAACCACTCAAATTCTATCTCCTTCTTGGAAAATCTCCTCTGACTCCTGTATATGTTAAAAATCTCTTTCTCTGCTCTATAGATCCTATTGCATGTTTAGCTGACACTTTTCTCCATTACCACATGTACTTTTCATCTAGAGACATCATCTCATCTTCTAGTTTGTTTTTAAGTTTATGGACTTCAGGGCCTGTATTTTTGATGTCCCCTTAGTAAAGGAGAAGAAAATTTATATTTACTGAACATACATAGTACACAAGTCCCTTTGCTAGTTTCTTCATATAGATTGTCTGGTTTAACTCTCATAACAACTGAGTTGTATCTTAATAACTACATTTTGGAACTGAGGCAACCAACACTCATAGAGATTAAGCTACTTGGTGTAGCATAGTTAGCAACTAATTGGATTGATATTCCAACCTAGTTTTCCAACCTGTCTCCAAAGCTCCTAGTTTCGCAAATACACTGAATATATACTAGACAATTGTTGCATAACAGCATTTCTCTACCTGTGATATTCCATGGCAGCATTAACTGTTGTACAATGATCTTAAAGGGCACTGTTATCAGCTATGCAAGAAGACTGTCAATCTTTGGGTAGTATCATATTCCATCTCTTAGGTGTATATGCATGTGTACTGCTCTTTATATCAAGCATCTGATAGGTCCTTGTAGAATGTTTAACTAATGACAATCTTTAAAACTGAAATGTAACCAAGATTCTCTTGGTTGTTGAAACTCAACTCCCATTAGATTCAAATATCTTCTTTACTAGTCTATGTGTATTTTGCCATTCCCTGCTGAAAATTAAAAGGTCTAGAAAGTGATATTGCTAACACTTGAAATGGCTAAATATTGAGATTCCTGGTATATAGAGATTCCAAGAAAATCCAATCAGCTTGAAGCACAGCTATAGTCAAGGGATAAAGCATATTGCATTTCTATTATTTATGCCCTTTAACTGTATCTTATGATGCTTATAGTTTGGTCCATGAAAACATTTGTACATTCTATGGCAAGGTATTTAAATGCTCTTATGAAGTCAGCTCAAATATAATTGCCCTTCTGCTATACAATTTCCCTCCACTTTATCTCTCTATACAAATTTCTCCCTCAACTCTGCTTATTGTTGAGTATCTCCTCCTTATTGTTGGCTCTTCCAGACTGAACTTGGGAGATGATATTTTGAGATTTAATGGTAATGGAGACTGAACTTTGGGGTTTCTGAGTAGATGGAACTGTCTGGTGGGCAGTGGGTAAAATAAAATGCAATGGAAAGGTGCTCTGTGGCAGACCAATAGCTCTCCTACATTATTTACAATTATATTCTCCTTCTATTAGAATAGATAAGGAAGAATTAAACAGAGCTGCTGCTATGCCCACAGCTGGAAGTTCAGTATTTCCTATTCAGTGCTAATTCTTTTTTGAGGACCTCAAAAGCTGCACACAGACTGTGATTTATTGTTTTATATCACCCAAATCTTAAGGACACCAATAAATTTTTAAGAGCTTGTCTATTTCCAAGGCTTGTAGAAAGGATGATTCTATATTTATCTCAATATATAATTAACAGTAATTTATAAGTAATGGGTTTCATGTTCTGAAGACAAATTACTGTCCTTTTTTTCCTTTCTTTTTTTCTTGCATAAGTCGTGTTTGGGGGTTGGGTTTCTGCACAGTGATTTCTATGACACCCAATTTGGCATCTTATACTGTCACAATGAGCTCATGATTTCAGGTGAGGAATAAGCAGGAGCACATGAACCCTCCAGCAAAAGAGATGAAATTTTCATCCGGATGTCCTAAAGAATAAAAATGATGGAGATAAAAACAGAAAATATATGACATGGACAAAGTTGTTTCTAACTAGAACATTTTTCAAAGTTTTCTAGGGGCATCAATTGCTCTCTGAGCAAATCGTTTAGTACAGAACTCTAGTGAGAGCATTAGCAACGGCCCTCTCTGCCTGCAATTAGATTAGTCGTGCCAGAATTTATGGTGATTTGTATTCCAGAAGGATCCCTGTGCCATGCTTTTCAAGAAGACATAAGGAAAACCACTAAAGTATGCACCAATAATGTAAGATTTCTATTTCTTTTAAAATTTCAATTATCTCTTTTTTCCCCTCGCAGGTTCAAACCTACTTTTTCCAAAATATTTAAGCCCAAATTTTAATAATAACAAATATACCTTTTAAAATATGTAAAATCTAGTGTAAGAATCATTTGTCTTTTGGGGTTTTAATGGTTTATTTCATAAAAACAAACATATGATGTAATTTAAATTCTATCTATCTATCTATCTATCTATCTATCTATCTATCTATCTATCTATCTATCTATCTATCTATCTATCTATCTATCTATCTATCTATCTATCTATCTATCTATCTATCTATCTTTCTATCTATTTTTGAGACTAGGTCTTATTATTTTTGCCCGAGGAACCACAGGCTCACGTTGGCCGCGGTACCCTGGATTCAAGCAATCCCCAGCCTCAGCTTCCCAGGTAGCTAGGATTACAAGTGCGCACCACCACGCCCAGTTATTTTTTTTGGAACTAGGTCTCACTACCGGCCCCAGGAGGGACTCAAACTGCGATCCCTAGCCCTGGCCGCTTCATAGGCTGAAGCTTACAGGCACGAGCCACCGTGCCCGGCCAATAGATTTGTTTTTTTGATGGTCGACTTTATAAACTAATGGACCGGAGAATTTGTATGCCTTTCTAACTTCCAAATGCATTGCACATTACTATTGTTATCATCATCAGCCACTTCATCATTATCATTTACACATAGTAGGTCCTTTGTAACTAATTATCAGTGGTTTTAAAATTAGTTCAGGGCCTGAAGCAGAGAAGGCTAAGCGTTGTTCGGATCAGTGAGTGGTGTGCTGTCTTTCGCTGATTCTACACAGGGTGGTCCTGAGACCGGTTCCTGGGACAGACTGAGGCACTTAGTCTGTCGCAGGCACACAAGGCTGCTCTTTTTGGACTGCGTGGACGTGTCTACGAGTGGCCATGTGGACACGTGGACTTTAATGTAAACACTGTCGTGTGCTAACTGGTCTGTCCAAACGCTCTTTGAATTTTTGAAGTGTTTCTGCTGCAGCCATATATATACATATATATATGTCTATTTTTCTTTATTGCTTTAATCTTTCTTAAAATATAAAACATACCAAGTGTGCCTCAGACTTTCTCAGCAAGTATCTAAATCATGACTTTGAAGAGAAGTAAGTTCTGGGTAAGTCTGCAGAAAATATGTATGCCTATAATACAGTAACTGTAACAATAAGCACTGTAAGTTCAAAAACAGCACAGACACATTTAATGTTTTCATGTTTGAAGTCTCTTTGTCTTTTGAAAATTATTATAATGGGAAATGTTAGATGAGAGTAAAATATTTTATGGCTTAATTAAAAGTGATAGTAATTAGAGCATGACAGAGAAATAAGTTTTGCTGTTGTTTATACTTTTGTTCCCAATTGTTTAGAAAGGAAAATGAATTAGAGCTTCAAATGGTTGTTATGGATATTAACTAAAGAGTCAGCATTTGTTTAAGGAGAGGTGGTGTTGACTGCTTTATGAAAAATATCTATACTCCAGATTAAAAACTACTTTTCTTGTCAGTTATTAAGAATTAGGATTTGTTCCTGTTTAGGAGGTATAAGAGATCAGTGGGAATTTCAACTTTGCTGACAAGTGCTATGCTGGTACATCTGGAACTAGTCCAGGCATAGCTGCATCAGCTCTTGGAACTCTGCTCTATCCCAGTCCTGCTACAGCAGAATCTGTATTGTAACAAGCTCTCCACGTATACTTGCTTATTATAGTCTGAGAGCACTGCTTTTCCATTTCATGTCTAATTCCTCACCCCCGTCCCTGCCGGTTCCTAGAAGTGAAATTCATGTGCAGGGTTCAAGCAATGTCTCTTTATTCAGATGTTGGTCTTGTTTCTCCTACACAGTTAAAACCTTCACTTGTTGAATTCTTACTCCTTTCTTGATTGTCCTCAGATTCTTCCACCTCAACTAAATCTTCCTTGCTGTCTCCTGTTGCAGCTGAGATTTTTCTATTTCAATACCTTAAAGTACTTTAATCTTTCCCCGTTTTTGCCATTGAGCACAGTCTTGTCTTAAGATTATTACTGCTAGTGTCCACAAGAAGAAACTATCCATGTTGGTTTGCGGAATGTATTGCACCTAACATAGCAACCAGCATATAATATGTGCTTAATGGATGCTTGAATAAATTAATGATTGCCTTTGCCCTTTAAATAAAGCCATTCTATAGTTCATTAGGACAAGCAAATTCAGTCTAGTATATTAACAGCTGCTAATTGCTTCAAGGTTATTACTGCCTGACTCACATTAATATTAATAATGATAATTCTTACCATGTGTACTGGATTTTATAACTTACTGAGTATTTTAACACCTATGGTAACACTTAATCCTCACTACAGCTTTGTAGTTTAAAGATTATATTCTCCCCATTTTATAGATATACAAATTCATGGTTACAGAAATTAAGTGACTTGCAGAATACCATAGGGAACATATTGGAACAGCAATTTAAGACCTCTGATTCCAAGGCTTGTTTTCACTCTTATGTTCTTCAAAGCAAAGACAAATGTTGCATATGATACCAAGAGCTGTTTTTTCAAATGGTGTTTATGGTAGCCCTCCTAGACAGTATACCTTGACCTTAAAGACCTTGCTCAAATAAAGGCACTGAAATCAGAGATTTGAAAAAGAAATCGTTTTCAGGATTTTGTAACTGGTTAGTAAGGACACGGAGAAAATAAAAGAGGGATAGAATGATAAAGGAGCCCTAGATTTGGAGGTGGGATGACACCACTGATCCAACAGAGTTGGAAGATTACTAAGGGTGAGCTGGGAGAATGATAACTTTTGGGGAGTTGGGAGGATGATTAACTAGAGTGAGGAGAGTGTGGCTCATGGGAGCCTCCTTTTCCTGCTTGTGTCCCATGGATACCCATATTGAGAAGGAACTTGGTCCCTGAGGGATTATGTTGATTTTAGACCCTTTCATAAGACCCGTTTCAAGCCATGGAGACTTTGGAATAGTTATTTACTGCCCTATAATCTCCATTCTAAGTTATCTGTATACTCATATGTTAGGTGAACTCTATAGGCAGTTGGTTGAGTGAGTTCAATTTTTTGATTTTACATTATCTTCTATTTTTCTTCTCTCTTCCCCATTGCTGTAATTGCACACACTGTTGTTCAATTCAGAAAAGCAGCAACCTCACAAATTGTTGGTTGTCACACATATTAAAAAAAGACTGTTTTATTTAATTGTTGATAGTAGAGTAGAAAGATCTGGAATTTGAAATTAGAAGTCCTGAGATACAGCTTTGGTACTGCTTATCTACAGCTGTGAATGAAGGCAAGTCCCTCGTCAGAACTCAATTTATTAATCTGCCATCTGGATAAAAAATATTATACAGATTATAAAATCATGAAGAACCAGTGAACTAGGTTGGATGAAATAAACAGGAAAAGAATAAAATTCCCTACTAAAGCAAAATACCTAATTTCTGAAAAAAAAGTTCTTTAAAAATAGAACTACCAAATGATTGAGTAGTTCAACTTCTGGATGTTTCTATAAAATGATTGAAATTTCTGTTTGAAAGAAATATTAGCACACCTATTCTTTGAAGCATAATTTCTAATAGCCAAGGTGAGGAAATTAAATTCCATAGACATGAATAGAGAAAGAAAATGTAGTATGTACATGCCCACAGGAATATTACTCTGCCTTTAAGAAGAAATTCTGCTAAATGTGACAATATGGATGAAAGTTGAGGACTGGGACAGAGGGTTTCTTCACCACTAAAGGCTCAGCATTCCTGTGTGCATGGGATCCCATTTTTAATACTTTTTTGAAGTTAATATTTGATATTTGTCTCTTCCCTGCATTTTTGCCATCAGCTTGTTCCTATGCTCTCTTGCATATTTAAAATTATTTTATGTGGGGGGAGGAGAGATTAAAAATATTTTCCTGAAACTTTGTCCCTCTTTGGTCACATTCTATTCTTATTTATCTTCCCAGTAATTGTAAACATCGTATTTTCCCATTTCTCATCTCTCTTCCACCAGGCTTTCTTCGTGCTCCACTATCACTGAAATGGCTCAAGTCAAAGTCACGACTGACCTCCGTGAGGCTAAATTCAATGGGCATTTTTATCTTTCCATATCATTCCACTTATTAGAATTCAACACAGTTGAATCTCCTTTTTTCTTGGAACATTTTTATTTCTTGCCAGTGTTAACTGTCTTCATATTCATGTTTGTTTGTTTCCATTTTCTACCTTCCTGGTCTTTCAGTTCTGTTTCCTTTGCTGGCTTCTCCCTCTTTGTGTAACGTGACCCTTGATCCTGGGTTTCCTTGACTCAAAGATTAGTCACTATCAGAGGTAATCAGCCAACCCATGTGTTTGAATACCAATTACAGACTGAGGCGTCCCTATTTTATCGCTTCAATACTGGTGTCTCTTTTCATTTCTTACTCATATATCCAGTCTTCAACTAGACATTGGTACTTGAATGACTAGTTATTTATTCAAAATTCCAGTATCTTATACAGCAAGACTTGTCCCATCTACTTCTAAATTATATTCTGGATCTGAGGCTCTGGCCAGGTGATAGCTTCTGGAGGACATTAATAGTCTTTTAAATGGTCACGTTGCTTCCATTCATACTGTGCCACCCCCTTCACTGTTTTCCAGATAGTAGCCAATAACTGAGGCATTTCCAATTAACTTACGGTAATTGCCATGAATACAGGAACATCGTTCTGCTCATTGTTGTCGTCTCAGTTCACAGAGATTGGCACAATATAAAGAATATGCTCACAAAGTGACTGGATGAATGAATGAGTTTATTTAACAGCTTCATTGTAATATGCCATGGCTTCCTTTGGTTGTGTTTGTACAGCAGCTATTTTTAGGAGAACTTTTTCAATTCACTGGAAAATCAGATTAATCTTTCTTTAAATAACATTAACAGTTTATTTCATTGCATTGTTTACATCTGTGAAATTGTTGTGTTCTACCTAACTGCCACACTATATGCATGTTACATGCATGTTACTATACCTTATATAATGCATGTTGGAGGCCTAAAGGGAATCTTTGTAAGGTTCTTCTGATCCATAGCCATAGTACTTTCAAATCATATATAACTTGATATTCTTAAAAGAAAACATGTAACACCCAGGGAAATGAGAATACTTGATTTTGCATGCATGGATTTTTTGATGTTCTGCCACCTGTTCACCAAAATATTTTGTGAAGGTGACATTAGTCATGCCAACCCAGATCACCTTGGGCTTATCACTTATGCACTCCTGCTAGAAGCAATGATTTATTTCCAAATTCTCTTTTTCTTATTCTTTAACCACAGGACATGCAGAAATCACAACGTACATTCATGCTATGTACTTCAATGAATTAAACCATAAAGGATGGTGTAACTGACTCAATCTCCTCAGCTGGAAGCTGCCGATGTCTCATTAGCCCCTAAAATGACCTGGCATGAGCTTCTCTTTTCAGGTATAATTAACCAGAAGTAACCATATAAGTAACTATCCTCATTGCCAGTTGAAAGGGAAGCACCAGGCTCTCCAATCTCTAGTTTCTTTAATGGTTCTTGCAGTTCCACAGATATACCAGGTAGAGTAGGGCAGGGGGCCAGGGCAGGAGGTGAGGGAGTGGGAGGTAGACCAGGAGGCAGGCTATTCCCCCAGAACCTCAAGGATCTTTGCATTCTTTCTTTGGTCTCTCTCTCCGGTGTTCTCTTGTGCTCTTGTTCCCCTTTCTCCCCTCTCTCCTAGGCCCAGGTGTACATACATATACATGTGCACACCAACTGCACCACACAATCATGAGGAAGACATAATACCCCAGTGCTGGCTATGCAGATCAATGAAGGGAAAACCTGACTAACTCACTTATCCTATAGAAGGAGGGCTTTATTCTCCAACAACTCAATCCCAAACCAAGCCTCAGATCTCTTGGCTTGTGTTTATTTCCTTACACCAAATGCAGGCACCCTCTTATTACACTACTACGGTGTCACTCCTCTCAGCCTCTACTCTGATATCTTGGTGGCTATGAGAGGTGTGTTTTTGAAGGGTGATCTGTCCTATCTTTGGAGCTGCTTCTTCTTAAAGTTACAACCAAAGATTCCTCCCCAGTTTAGTTAGCGACAGCAAATGCCATCTTTGCAGCTGTTTTAACTGTTTCAAGGAACTGTTGTTCCGCAGAAGGCGCCACACAATACATCTTTGTCTTCCCAGCTCATAACCTGGGGTGGCGCTGGCCAGCGTGCCTCGCACATTTGCTGCAGCTTTTGCCTGGGCTGTATAAACTCCTTGCCATGGCCTGCCTCTCCTCATTGTTTTCAGAACCTTGACTCTCCTTACCATTCTCATCATCCAAATTTATTTAAGGATGAAACTATTAGAAACACAATTGGAGAATTAATGTCACAGGGACTGCTGCTGGCAGCTCATCAATTTTTGATATGCCACTCAGACAAATGAAACATAAGCCACCCAGAACAAGGGGACCTTTTGACACTTCAAAGGAAACCCCTATGGGTGGTTTCCTCTTGAAGCTACACTAAACTGGCTCGATCTCCTCAGCTGGAAGCTGCCAATGTCTCATTAACCCCTAAAAAGGCCCGGCATGAGCTTCTCTTTGCAGCTATAATTATGCCATGCACTCCTGTTATGCTGCACCGAATCGCAACACTGTCACCAGCACATTATAAACATCTACCCTAATTGAAAAGCAGATTAGACTCTTGTGTTAATTAGCCAAAAAGCCCGCCCACTTGCATGCATTATGATTGCCTCTTAAATACTGAGGATGTTGAAATCCCTCAGAAAGACAAGGCAGACTTAATTGCAATAACCTGCAAATTAAGTTTAATTTACTTTAAATTTACCGGTTTAGCAGGCTCATTTGATGGTGTTAATGTTCTAGCAAATTAATTATCTGAATTAGTCATGCCTGGTGGAGTTTTGCAGCAGAACACATTGTACAGTGGCCTATTAATAACAGACAAACAGGACAGGATTAATGAGAAGATTATGCTCGAGTTCTTAAAAAAAAAAGGATCTTGCTTGAATTCAAATATAATCACCAAAGTGCAAATACAGACACAGAATATAAACAAACTGAGATTTATTACACTCTATGGCATGCCGTCCAGGAGAAACAGTAAAACCTGACTGGTGAGATATCAGACAGCAAGAGCCCAGTTCCATTTATTCCTGTGGAGTCCACCTCACTGCAAACAGTTTCCTATTAGAGCAAATGTCAGCTCCCTAGTCTGGTGGGGACTGTAGAGATGGCATAAACAGGTTAGTTAGAAAGAGCTGCCCTACTGTTAATTCTATTGCTCTCTTAGCAGTTTATAAAGTGTTAAGATACTTTCACCCACTTGTAAGCATTCTCTTCAGCCAAACGAGGAGACTGATAACCCGTAAGTAATCTAAAAGAAAGCTGCTGCCTCTCTCCTCTTTGGGGCAGGATTCATCTGTCAAGGCTGGAGGTGCAAAATGTGGGGAGGAAGAAACTTAGAAAGATGGGAATTCAAAGGCTGGAGGAACATTTAACCCCTAACACCTTTGGGGACACTTTGAGATTCACTAAGAAGTCAATCTTATTGCTCTTGAATCACCAGGTTCTAGTACTGAGCCTGGACTACAGCTGGAATTTAAAAACAAGTTTTCTTAAAGTGAGGCAATCTATCATTGGCCAAGTGAGAATCAGGGGAGAATTACTCCACTTGGAGAACATTGCAGGGTATCCCTCCTAACACATGTAGAAGTTCTAAACATCCCGTGTCAGGGCTTCCATTGTTATAAACAGCTAGGTTTTCTCCAGTTGGTTCAGAAGAGACACACATGCATGGCAGAAAGCAATAGCCTCTGGGTGTCAAACTAATAATCTCCGACTGGCTCCAAGTGAACATGGCCATGCAGGGATTGACCTCAACATGCCAGATTATTGATTGGGCGGGAGATGCCCCAGCCATCATTTTCTTGGAGCAGTCATCGCTTTTGTCTTGATCCCGTCCACAGCTGTCATGCTGTGGCGAGCCATGGAGCCATTGAAAGAGCCCACATTTGCATCCTTCAGGCATTTATGCTTCTCTGCTTAAAATGAAAATGCCACCACTTGAAAGAACGGCTGAACCGTTGATTCTGCTTTAAAAAATTATCTCATTAAAAGCCAAAGGTTCAGGTTTAGCTGTGAGAGGGTAGGGGGGAGACATGCAGAAGATGTAAACTTGCTTTATGGGGCATATTTAATTTTGGGAAAAAATAATGAGAATAAAAATTGTTTCAATATGTTTTCTCTATTGTGTCAATATATCACACAGCTCCTTTCTGGAGCCACATTTGCTGTTAGGGTGGGTTTTTTGTGGGTTTTTTTTTTTTTTTTTGGTCGTTGTTCTCTGTTGAATTACAATTTGCAGCAGTAAATGAAACTGGCACAAAAGCAGGTGTTATTAAAACTGGGCAGGAAAAGGACAATAACAACATAATTCCACTTTAAAGGCCGGTATGTGTATGGTTGAAACGACTTTGGTGAGAACCCATAGGGAATAGGAAATACACTATAAAGAAAATGGATTTCAGTGACACATAAACAAAAGGCAAATGACTAATCTATTTACATATAACATGTGATGTAGTCATTGTGCACCATGGTGACAGAATTGTTTATTTCATTTATAATTTATACAGCAAAATCTTATTAAATGTGTAACTAGTTTGCCAGATGATAATATACGTAGGAGATTAGCCTTCTATTATAGAATATCATTAACAACAAAAGATTTCATTTGTGAGTGAATTTTTTTCCCAGTCTGTTCTTTTCTACAGTGTATGTTTAGAGTAGAAGTCCATGTCCTTTTATTCTTGGGGATACTCTGGCAAGAAGGAGGTGGCAGTAAATTTCTGAAGAAGGATCGCCAATTGGCCAAAAGAAGTTTCCTCCTCCAGTGTTCTCTGGAGTGTCAAGCTCTATAAAGGGTAAACTGATGGGTGTGGGTGAACTTGAAGGTGATTTCAGAGACCCTAAAAACTCTTCTCTGGCAAACAAAATTCTATCAAAGATCAGAAACCCCAGGATTTGGGACCTGAAAAAGATGGCTTCAGAGACTAGAGGGTCTTGTTGAGAGACTGACTTCCCTCTGTTACTTCACTTCTGAAGGTTAATAGGCTAGAGGCTTTAAGGAGATTCCAGGCACTGAGACGTATGCAGATAGGGGGGATGACTAATAATCCTTCTCAGGATACTAACTGGGAAGGAATTTTTTTTTCCAACACTAATATACTGTATCTCCCATGCAGTCTGTTCCTCTCACACACACCAAAGTGATTTGTCCTCAATCTCATTATTCATTTTCAAAATAAGAAAATGCACCCCTCTTCCCCTTTTAGGACTTTCCTTCATTCAGTGTTATTTAAAGAGGATGAAACCATTTCAGTATGCTTGTAGTGAATCTCATTTCAAGCCAGGAGAGGAGTGTTTGTGAGGGGCTCTGACTGGGTGGGTTTTGAGGGGGTGGATGAAATTGAGGTGGTGCAGAAATGCTTTTAAACAATAAAATGTATTTTACTTTCAAGCCCTGAGCTGTCAGACTTCATTCCAAATAATGTATCTTGACAGTTCATAGCTACTCTTAAACACTGGGTGAAGCTTTTGCAGTTGCAAACTAGTGTGATAAAACATGAAAATACTTTATTCAGGTAAAGTGGAAAGAGCTGTTCAGCCTGGTTATGTTACACAGAAACGTTTTCCTCTCTAAATTAATGTACTGTGCAAATATCTTGCCTGTGACACTCTAGTTGTCCACTTAATAAAAGTCCTTCCAGTGAGAACTGTGTCAGTGCATCAAAGCATTAGTGAATGCTCAGAACCTAAAGCCAGATAAACTTGTACATTCAAAAAAAGCGTATGCGGAAGTGAATCTTAGTGTTGCCAATCACGAATGGTAAAGGCCAAGAATAATATTTATTCCATCTTTACTCTTGGCCTGGGAGAAGTCAAAGAACTGCTGTTTTATTTATGTACATTTTCTCATTCTTTAGTTGTATAATCAGTTAAGAAGTGAAAAGGAAGCTCAATGGTACCTTCCATTGGGTGTCAGAGGTAACAAAGCAAGGAAGATAAGAACAGAAAGAATAATATTTTCTTTTATTGGGGTTCAGTGTGGATCAGTATTACAATGTGCTGCTGCAGAAACAGCTAAAGAGTGCCTTGGTTCAATTAATAGATGCATCGAATCTAGAACCTAGATTCTAGGAGAGGATATTATTGTTCAGACCACATCTAAACTACTGTGTTCAATACTGAGCCTCAGAGCCCAAACTAACTAGTTCATATCTAGAGAAGGGTGAAAGGTGTGGTTATAAAATATGAAATTATTTTACATCAGAAACAGTGGAAGGAACAGGAAAAATTCCTCATTCAGCGAGATTAAATTCTAGCAGAAGATATATGGTCACCTGGAGACTTTGTAGAGGCTTATTGTAGCATTTTTTCTTTCTTTGCTGACTAATAATAACAGTAGTAGTAACAGTAATAATACCTGGCACTCTTCTAATGTTCTTGAGTTTACAAACTTTTCCTTACAAATAGCATCTTAGTCTACCCAATACCTTGAGAAAAAGTTAGTGTGATCTGTTTTATAGGTGTTTTATAGGTGTGATCTGTTTTATATGGACTCAAAGTGGCTAAATTATTGCTTGTAGATATATGAATATATGAATAATAAGAAAATATTGCAAGTCCAGGTCTACTGACTCAAAATCACAAGGGGTAGTTGCACAAAATTATCTATAAGACTTTTTAAATTCTCAGTTTTTACAATCTTAATGGACTTAGAGATTTAGGAAAATGTTCTTGCTATTCATCCATTTATTCAAGAAAACCTCTATTAGTGTCAAAAACTACATGCTACTGAGACTGGTAATATGAATAAGGTATGACCGGTTCCACTGAGAATCTTGCCTAGTACAGGGGAACCAAGGAAGCATATAATTGGAATGTCATGGGAGGCATGAGGAAATGCTGTGAAGCCTGAAAGGAGCAATTAACTCTGTGATTGGGGAGGGGAGGTAGAGAAAGCTAACAGAGAAAGTTACAGTTGGGTTATGTCATGCATACTGAGATGAGAAAAGGGGATGGACCTGGAGAGTATTAGAACTTAGAATTTGTGTTCTGTGAATCTACCTGTGTTTGCATAGGATGGCCATATACCATTTTGCCTAAGACCCACTTGGTTTTAGTAATGAAAGTTCCACATTCCATTGACCTCCTCAATTCCAGAAATACCTGCAGGGTTGATCACCCCACTTTATGGGGTTATGTTTGCTGCATACAGTAGAGGTACAGTGTATACAGAAGGTTCTGAACAGAACTGGGGTTTTGATAGCATGAAGAAAAAATGTGACCAAAGTATGCTATTTTTATTGTTAAAATAATTGTTTTGGTTCACTTTTTTTCTCTATTGATATAAGAGCTAATATACAGTTAGTTCCAACAAGGAAAAATAAAAATCAATAATCTTAATTCAACAATACTTACCAAATCACTTAGTCTCTAATATCATTCATAATACAAATTATATTTTTTAGTAAATAATGTAGGTGGCAATAAAAATCCATCTATAATTTGTAATATCAGAAAATGGCCATTTTCTTATTAAAGGAGTAAAAATCAACAAAAAGGTATAGAAGGTAGCCTGTCCTGAAAGAAAATTATTAACATGTGAGATTTGGGAAATATTCAAGCCCTATCAAGATGATTAGAAAGAATATTTGGGTCTGAAATGTAGGTTTGCTGAAAAGAAATAGGTTAACTAATATTCACATATGGGCATGAGATGCACAGAGGTAGATGGTAACATGTCCTTATGTCTCTGGGATTCTCAATGGAGAGGAATGTGACTCAATTAACTGAAGTTCCTAAGAGAGATGACAAAATAGTCTTCACAAACTACCAGCTTATCTGATCTGATTTCCCACAGTTATTTTACTTTCCATGAACATGGTAACTGACATCCATTATACTAGACTGTAGGCTCTGGGAGGGCAAGAACTGCATCTATTTTATTCACCTTTCATTTCTGTGTCTAGCAGAGGGGATGGAGCAAAATGAAACTTAACATTATTAAATGAAATGGATATAACTTTCTTTTTATCTTACGGTCCTTTTATACATCTGATTGGTATTGATCAGTTTTGACTTACTGGAAATCTGGAGTTTGGAATTTGTGGACCTGGTAGGCTAAATTGTCTTCTTCACCAAGCTCATATGTTCCTAACCCCCATACTTTAGAATGTGTCATACTGTATTTGGAGATAAAATCTTAACATAAGCAATTGAGCTATAATAAGGTACTTGGACTGGGTTCTGCATCAGACATAATCCAATGTGTCTGATATCCTTATGTGAAAATATTAGGACACAGATAGACACTGGGCATGTGAAGATATGAACAACAGAGGATCATCAACAAACTGAGGGAAGCATTCTTAGAAGAACCCAATCCTATTAACACCTTGAACTTGGATTTTTGGTTTCCAGAATTGTGAGAAAACAACCTGTTATTTAATTCACTCAATCTGTGGTGTTATGTGGCTGGAAGTCCAAACTGCTTTTTCTTTCACATATTTGTTCAGTCCCAGAGTAAAAGATGGTTATGCCACTGTGAGAGGACAGTTGAGAGAAGGCATTGCTAGATCTTTTATTCAGATACCCATGTGAAGCTCAAAGAGGCCAGGAGTTAAATTAATTTCAATGTTAAAAGAGAGGTTTGGTCCTGTTGTCAGTTAAAAGTCTACTTTTCAGAGCACTATTTCTGGAAGATCAGTGGGAAAATAGAATTTTATGATCAAATATATTTTTCAAAACTCTGCCTACTACTTCTTTCTCTTAGCTATTCACCTGGCATATCAGCATATTGAGGACTATAAATGGTACTATATTTAAGAAACTTGTCTAATTTTGTTTAACTTAATATTTGCTAAATGCTTTTGACCAGAGAATTTTCCTATAAGCATCCTTAAAAATCTAGTACAGCGTCTAGTACAAAATCTACAAGTCTTACACTCTGTTGAAAATATTTCAATAATAATTATCTATTAGCATAATTATTCCACTTTGTATTGCTAAGCACAAATACAATTTTAAGATAGTCAGACACTACAAATTTCTATATATTTCATAAGTTTTGGGATGTAGTGTCCAACAAGGTGATAGATATCATTATCAATACTGGGTTCTATAGCTGACAGTTGCTAAAAAAGTAGATCTTAAAAGTTCGCATCACAAGAAATATGTAGCTATGTGTGGTGATAGGTATTGAACTGCACTTATGCTGCAGATCATTTCACAATATATGCAAATATCAAATCATTATGTTGCACACCTGAGAAGAATACAATGTTCCACATCAATTATATCACATAAAATAAAAGAGAAAATAATAATTGTTTATAAAAAAATTCAATTTTGGTAATAAAAGTACCAACATTATGTTAGTCCCATGGGAACTGCAGCTTAAGTGTCTCTCAAATAAACGGGTAACATCTGCTAGTTCCTTCTGGCAAGACTGTCCCACCCAGACTTGTCCTCTTGGTCATGTTTCAAAATCCTCTCAAATTCCACTTCCTTTGTGTATTTTTCCTGAACTTATTTATTTCCTCCCACCACCTACTATAAGGCATAACTGATGACACTCTTTTGGGATCCTGGTATGTCCAATTAGTGTCATTTTGCATTTACTTGATTACATTTCTACTTCTTTTCCTTGAATGGGAGACTCAATAGGGTCACAGGGTGTCACATTCATCTTCTCTCTTGGGCACAGAGTGACAGTGTGATCACAGTGAATGCTTAGTGTCAGGCAGCACAAATAAACATTCCTCTTTTGGTGGCCAAACTCTAGGTGCTAGCTTCTCTGTGCACACCACCTGGCCTACTTTTGTAATTACATTAGACTCATACAATGGAAGGTTTTTTTTCTCAGAAAAAAGAAAAACAACAACAAAAAGTTTCTTCACAGTAGACTTTTCCAGAAAGAAAGAGGAATAATACCTTTAAAATAGTAAAACCAGAAAACAGCATTGAGTGTGTTTGACCTAGTGGTAATCTTTTTTCTGTAACAATAATAGCTTAATAGTTCTCATTTTTTTCACACAGATTCGTTGAGCCAGGTCTGTGCTTAACAATTTGCACACAGTATGTTGGTGTGATAATGACTACAGTTGGCTTTCTGCTGCCTAAATGCCAAATAAAAGCACAATCACTATGGAAAACACAAAGTGGGTGCAGAGTTCTTATCAGGAGAATTTTGAGAAAGGAAGTGAAGAGAACATAGTTTTCAGGGACCCTGATCATTTCTCTCTGTGTAGAAACAATCTGTATTTGAGACCTCCCAGGTAAGTGGGATGTACACCTGGCTCTGTGTCTCACAGGAGGGGAGAATTTTGGCTTCTGTATCATTTGCCTGTCGCTGCCTAATGAGAAGACACACCATCTGGGAGGTAAGGGGTAAATCTTCCTCATTCATTCATTTACTCATTGATTCATTGACTCAATTATCATTTGAAGATGAATAAGACATGATCCTCATGATCCTTATTCCCTGGGAGCTCTCTGTCAAGTGGGACAGACAGGGATTACCACCACACTGCTGAAGTGTCACTTCGGAAAAATGAAGCATGCGCTATACAAGCCTACAGGAGAGAGGCCTCATTCCAGGAATTTACCTCACCTAAGGTATTGATCAGCGCCATCAGTCATATCATATCCTTACAGGAGCTACTGTCATCCTCAATTCTTTCCTTTCTCTAATTCCCTGTATCCAACTTATCAGAGAGTCTTATCATTTCTTCCTCCAAAACACATCCTAAGTTAGCCTACATGTTTCATTGCTATTGCCATCATCCTAGGTCAAGTTGTCACCATATTTTGCCAGGACCACTACTAATTTTTCTATATATGCCTACCCACCCTTCTTCCCTATAAACCATTTTGCAGACCATGACTTTTTCAACATTCAGAGTATTAAAGTTTTTGCTTAAAACCTCTCCATTTGCTTCCTATTACACTCAGAAGATATTCAGATACTTCACCAAGTATTATAAGAACAAGGACCTTCTGTGTCTTACCTAACTCTCAGAACTTATTTGTTTTTGTCTTTGTTCCTTGAACACGGTTGCCAAGGGCATTTAGCCTTTATAGTTCTGACTGGAAATTTCTCTCCCAGCTTCTTTGCCCTACACAGTTGATTCACTCTCAAATATGACCTCCATGTATAGATTTTACTGGAAGTAATCTTCACTAGTTACTCATTATCACTTCCTCTTGTGATATATATACACACATTTAAATATATATCAAAGTAGGAAAACTATATAAATGACATTGTATACAATAATATATGTACATGTATATTAAATAATCAATTTATAAAGTTATATATAAAATATATGCTACCTATTAGTTATAGATGTATTTTTTCCTCACAACACTTAACATTTGAAACCACATTAGTAACAGTACCTAGAACAGTGCCTGGCACATAGCACATGCTAATGACATAATGTCTGAATGCACAAATGAAGGAAGAACTTTCTTGGAACTCTTCAGATACTGGCTGGTGGAGAGAATACAGTACTAGTGGTTGTTCTTATTTTTTGCCCTTAGAACAAAGGGCAAGAGAATGTCTAAAATTAATTCCCTGAATTTTCCCCAAGTTAGGGGTCACTGAATATTAAAACACATGATTCAATAAATGACAATTATATTCAGGATAAAAAATATTCAAGGATCTCCCATGGTACCATCAATAGATCCCATGCCTTGAGACAGCATTAGGGGTGAAAATCACTTCTAATTAAGCCCATTGGGTAGTTCAGAAATGAAAGCCTCTTGGGAATGGCTCAAGATAGTCAAAATATAGAATCTCTTCTATTCTAGAAGTAACAACCAAAAGAAGTACTGGTAGAATGGAGTGGAAGAACTGCTGAGCCCAGGAGTGAAGGAATAGTTAGAGAAACAGAGGATAGAAATTAGAAAAACATCTCAGTGATGAAAGAGAGAAAATGTCAGCTCTTCTTCTTTACTTCTAATCTGGCTCATCTGTGAAATCTGTGAAATCATAGCCAGTAAGTCCACTGGGGAATACATATCTGCTATCAACTTTGTACGATAGGTTCCTTTCATGGAAAAACCATGCAAAGATGTATTTATAAGTTATAGAACAAGAAAGGGCTTTTTCAGCAGGTGGCACTGTGGTGTGGTTTTTTTGGTTTGTTTTTGTTTACTCTTTTCTGGCTTAATAAGACTTGAGATGTTTGGCATCTGGGCTTCCGTATGTTGTCAGACATTGGGGGGCGGGGGCAGGGACTGAACTATAGTGGCTGAGTCAGGGTTTGGACATGGGCCTGAAGGGCTCCAGAAGCTGCTGAACATTGGTAGCGAGGGCTGGGGCATGTTTGTAGCACTGTGGATTGCCCTTCGAGTTCAAGTGTCTGCTTTCTGTATTTTGTGTGCCTCTTTTTTTTGTGCCTCACAAAGTCAGTACCAGTCCTAAGGGCTGAGGGAGGGGAAGTTCAGGCTGGCACTGTCCTTGTTCTTTTCACTGGGGACCTGGCCCACTGGGTACACTTTATCTTCTCCCTGCATTTCCCCTCTCAGTCAGTGATGTGCTGCCATACCACTTAGCTGTCACCTTCCATGGACCACAGCTCTGAGGTTCAGAGCAGGCTCCTGGCCAAGAACACAGCCTCTAGGTGTCTGCCACAACTTTTAGAAATCCTTTAACTGATATTATGTCATTTTCAAAACACCTTGTGAGGCAGGTAGAATTTTTCCTCTTATTTTATGAAAAATGAAAGAAAAATGACATCACAGTATGTTTGAATAATTTTCCACACTCTCCACCAATTAGTGGAAGAGTGATGATTAAAGTCAAGATATCTTGATTCTAATCAAGGGGGCCACCTACAGGTAACATGCATTTTGAAGAGAAAATAAATAGGCTGCAAAGGTCAAATATTTTGGAGGGAAATTTAAAAAAACCTGGTGCTAGGATTTTTAAATAGTGTTGATGTTGAACAGCAATTAAATTCTAGAATTATTTTTAAGAAGTGAAAACTACAGTTAATACTTAATGATGGTATTAATAGAAAACATGATTACCATAGCAGTATATCATACTGTAAAGGAAAATGAAGGTATTCCCATCTTTGACTACAGATATTTTATAATGCAATCTGGTCAATGGATAGAAAAGTGGACAATGTATCCTAGAGAAGCTAAGAAGATCAGTTCTGGAACAGACATGTTATTTCTTGGCCGCCTCGCTGTTTTAAGATCTCATAAAAGTACCTCCATCCATCCTTCTCCTGGCCCAGACCTGGCAGAGTCACTGACTGGCTGGAGTTTCTCTAGCTCATTACTCATGCCTTAGACACCATAAAGTTAAGGCTATCATGGATCTGATGGTATCCTAATTCAGAAGTTGTTTCTTATCTCTACAAGAGCTTACTACTAGACACTGAGGTCATGGAGTATGATGATGTAAGATGAGAATGTCAAGTCTGTGCCTATGAGATGAAGATTTATGCTGATGTCTACACTAGTCACTGGCCATTCTTTTTTTAAATTTATATATAAATTTTACATCATTGTAATCCCAGGGATTTACACCCCCCTCCTGCCCTCCCTTCCATTCCCTTGCTTTCCCTCCTGCCCAAAGTTGTGTGCTTCAGTTTGATGCTTAGCTCGTTTTGACTACAAAGAGAAAAAGACAGAAGCCAAATGGTTTCGCTAATATATGATAATATATGGGATATAGTGAAAAAATAAACAAAAGCCTTTGAGGAAAAGTCAAAACAAGTCACTGGCCATTCTTTAAACAATATAGACTTTCTTCTGTTTCCCAAACTACTAGACTCACAGAAGTTTTTCAATAATGGTTGGCTCTGCATTTTTTTTTTCCCCAGTTACTTTCTTAAAACACACATCTGATAATGCCTTTCCCCATATCAGAGTATGGGAGGTGGTTACAGAAAACAGAACAGTGAATAGTTTAGCATTCACAATCCTTTCCTGCATTCACCCAGCCTCTCAAGTCAATTCTTCCTTTCTCTTTAGTGTTGTCCTGCTTTACGTAGCACTGCCGTACTCAAGCGCTACATTCTTTCCTGTGTCTTTGTTGTCTCTTTTAACTCACTCATATAAGCTTGGACTCAGGTCCCCCTCTATTTTTTTGAACCCCAAGTGCTCTGAACCTTGTACATGGAGCACTCATAACATCCTCCACATATGAGTGACTGTGTAATGGTCACTAACAGTGACTAACAAGTCACTAGTGGTGACTGTTGGAGTGGCACAGGAAAGACTGAAAGCTTTCCTGTGGCCCTTTTTCCTCAGAGTGAGAATGAAATATAAATGGGAGACAGTTGTGTCTCTCCAAGGATACTGACTCTCTACTTGGCTTCTGTTCACATTGTTTAGGTATTTTTTTTTTTTTTTTTTGCTTTTTGCTTTAAGTTGAGGTGCTTTTTATATCACCAGCTCTGCGTCAAAGTCTTCAAGTATCTCCAGGTCATGAAATGGCAAGAATGAATAGATAAGTCAGTTGTTGCCCCAGAAATGGTTACTGCAGGAGTGATGTGAGGGAAGATTTACAGTGGAACAGAGTCATGGCATATATAGTCCAGGTGAGGAAGGCAGGAAACCCAAGAGTGGGGGACATGAAGGGGAGAGCTGACATGTTCCCAGTTCTTCTGTGGTGAGACTGTAAAGAAGAAACATTAAAAATGATAAAAGTTCATTTAGAACCTTGTCTTTCCATCCTCGTCAACTCAACTTCCCTTTCTTAAAAGATTTTATGCTGGCTCTTCTTTTTCATCATAACCTTTTCGGACACTTTTCTTTAAGGACCAAGATTTCTCAACATTGTTGCTGTTTGGCCTGTGTCTGTCTGTGTTATTCCTCTGAGATGCACCTGTAGTCTTGACTATTTCTTTTCCCATTGGAAGGGGAGAAGACTTGTGGTGAGAGGAATGCCTGGAATCTTACTTCACCTTCTAGAATCTTCTTAAAGAAGACAGCCTCTAGTAGATGCATTCCCCAGGGCTCAGTCCCTGTTCTTAGATAAAGCAGGCTAGTGTTGTAATTTTTCTACAGGTCAGGAGAGGCATTCATGAAGTAAATTTGAAATCAGCTACAGAAGAGGACTAAGAGAAGTGGTATAGTGATGGTCTTAACATGGAGATGGAAAGGATGCCTTCTTAAGAATAAGCATGATGACCCCATCAAGGAATCTTTCTATCAAAAAAAAAAAAAAAAAAAGGAAAAAGAAAAAAGAAAGAATGGGAATCGGGTTCCCTAGGCCAAAGACTTGAAATATAGGCAAAGAAGCAACAAAATGGGAATGAAACAGAATGGAATTGACAGCCATTCAGCCTTGTTCTTAGAAGAAGGAAGCACTGAAACAAGCCAGATGAGTGTGGACTGGCCTTTGATGGCAAAATTAGGACTGGATATCTAAATAGCACAGTCTACCATATACCAAGAAAGCACATCCTCCCTCAGGATATGGACATAGCTCCAGGAAAGAAAAAGACCAAAGGGCCAAACATGGACAAACAGCAGAAAAAAAAGGAGAAAGAGTAATCAGAGTAGGGGATGGGGGGGGGATTCCCATGGGGATCGACAATCTTAGATTGTAAGAAAGCCAACAATAAAATGAAATATAAAAAAAAAGAATGAATAAGCATGAACCCCAAATGTTGAAGCTTTTAAAGGCCACACTGGAGCACCCTGTTAGTGTGGTCTTATATCTTCTCTCTATAACTCTCCCCTAAACTCATATATATAATCCTGTTAACTCCTTATCAAAATGGGTCCCTTTATTTTTCATTCTTTTAAATCACTCTTTAGCTAGTCAACTTCTGTGTCCTCACATACTTAATGTGAGTGTAGGAAACCATACTATCCTAAGGTATAGAAATGGGAGGTAAGAGTGGACTGAATCATGTCAATTTACACAAATATGTTTGCAGATACTAACAGCACAGACGAGCCTGAACCCTAAATTATTCTGTACTTTTAGACAAGATCAGGTACATTCAGGGTAGTGTGGCTGTAGACTATTCGCTAGTTTCAAATTTGTTCTCCTCCCCTCTCAAGAATATGAGAATTGTGTTATTCTCTAATATGTTTAATATTCTCTAATATGTTTAGAACCATTTGAGAAAAAAGCAAGAAAAAAGCATCTTCTCCAAATTCTGTGTAGTCAGAAAAACTTATGGTCAAGCTGAGCTTCCAGAAGGAGGTTCTTCCTGGAAGGAAACAACTAGAATTAGAAGTTGGAGCAACCAAATTTTCTCATCAGGGCCACAGGATAATTAAGGTCTGATGAGTTCTGGCTTAAAAATACCATCCACATATCACTTACTCCCACTCCTTCCTGCAAATCCACCTTGAATTCGTACATGAAGAACTGGTGAGACTAAACAGGAAAGAATGGATTGTTGCATGAATCCTGGTGCTTCAGGCTTAGAATAAGAGAAAGCTGGAGGAGCCAGAGGTTGCTCTCTTGTGTGGGAGTGACTTCCTACTGTTCAGCTGTTGCCTGTGTTTCAATTCCAGGGTTTTTCACCCCCTCACTCTGAGAGGCCTTCTCTGATGTGTTGCTCCCAGGGGCCCCTCCCTCTTCTGGGTCTGGACTGCCCGTGCTGTCCTCATTAATAACCTTCCTGTCTACACCTCATTACTTGACCACATTGTGTTGATTTTTAGACATTTCATAAGGGGAAATTGCTTTTTCTTAACTGAATGGACTATATTTTTATAGAAAAATCTGTCACTCATTATTTTATGTCTTCCACTTCCAGGAACTTATTGTTGGAAATCAGTTAATACATCACCAATTGAACAAATTCTGTCATGCAGCTCACAGAAATATCTTTCCTTTTTCAGTGAATATTTTGAAAGTGGAGGTTCTAAAGATTTCTGTAAAATATTCAAAGTTTCTAAAGACATGATATTGGTTTTAAACATAAAGAAATGGGATGGTTTTATATTAACTTTGAAATCTTTGCCTTTTTTTTTCTTGACATGGATATGAATAGTGGAACAGTAAGTCTCTGTACCTGCAACATATTAAAAGCACTAGCTAACCTGCATTCACAATAGGTTCTATTCTGCTATGTGCTTTACATATGTTTTCTTCCCATTAGCACTTTGGGGCCAGGAACTGTTATGTTCATTATACAGGTGAAGAAATTTGGGTTTAGGGAGGTGATTTGCCAAAGGTCGGCCACTTACTTATTAAAAGAACTGAATTTTGAACCCAGGTCTACGTGAGGCCAGATCCCAACTCTTAATTATTAATCTTTACATGCTTTCTTTTGTCACGAGGTGAATTATTGCATATATTCCTCTTGAAAAACAAATTGAATCCTTTCCTGTGTGACATTGGATGCTAGATTCATGAAATAGCCTTGACCATTGATCCCACTCTTCCATGTACTGTGATGGCAAAATTTTATTCAGTTCTCCTGCCAAGTCTAAACCTAGTACTTCCATATTTTACAGTTTTTGGAACAGACCAAATTACATTTCAGAGCTATATACTATGTTAGTACATGTTGAAAAGGATATCTTGCCTGCTATGTACATGATGTTTTTATTTTAATGTATACAGTTATAAACAATGCATTATATGAAGAGATAGTAGAGATAAACAACTGATTTCCCTTTAGTCTTGACCATCGGGGACTCAGAGAATTGTTATCCTAGAGGATCTGTAATACAATACAGAGTCTTTTGTCTCTAGTCACTAGCGCTAAATTCAATCAAGGACAATTGTGGACACAAATAGTTATTCTATAGCTTGCTAATGCTTTCAAGAAAATAAATTCACATTTTGGAGGATTCCATAAATACATCCACAGAACATTTGGTCATTGATGATTTCTTAAAGGAAAAAAATTTAAAGTATGTTAAAAAGAGTTGATATTTATATCAAAAATGATTCATTTAAGTCTGCACTGGGAATATGGAAGACTTGTGTTCCCTATACTAACATTGGAAAAGGATCATCTTATTATATTATCAATATACTTGACAAAATACCACATGAATGATTAGGGACACATATACATCCTTGGCACCCATGTGTGCAGCTGGGGAAAAGGCCCTCCTCTCTTTGAACCATATGGTATGAGAACCATCTCCATTCAATGGGAGAGCAATTTAGCTACTGAACAGGTAGAGCAGTGTAAAAGCTAAGAACAGTAACTCTGGTGTCAAATTGGTAAGCTCTTTAACCTGCTGCTTATGAGATTTGGATATAAGTCTCAGTCTCTGCATCTCAATTCCTAGGCTTGAAAATGTGGTCATGATAGAATCTACTTCTCTGAGTAGGCATGAGGATTAAATGAGCTGAGATTAAATGAGCTGACATACATGAAATACATAGGACAGTGCTTGGTACATGTAAGCTCTGGCAGTTATGACTAGAGCAGGATACAGAGGGGGTACTCTATTTTACACAATGAATGTAAAGAAGTTATACTGCTGCAATTTTTCAAGGCTTATAATGAGTTAGAAAGCCTTTTCGTTCTATTTAATATTGTCGAGGCCTCCCTCTGCCCAATGAGTTCCTGGGCATACAAACATCAACAAGTCATAGCCTTTACCTTTCAGGGATTGCCTCTAAAAAAGGCAGACATGTAAACTGATGATTCTCAACCACTACATTAAAAGATGAGATGAGACATCAAACTGTTAGGAATTTGTCGGTTTTAACTTTTCCTTGTTCTTCAGAACTAAAACATACAACAAGGGAGGGAGGGTAAAATCAGGGGCAGGATGGACACAAGGGATCAGGATGATAATTCATGGGTGACATGGTGGTGGGAGAACTTCAGGGTATACAACAATATAAGAGAAACTGTGTCTATAATCAATAAAAAAAACTGTTATGAGCACATAAGGAGAGGCAGAGGCCTAAATAACTCTTCATGGGAGAGCAGTGGTGCAGTTGACATCTGATTGGGTCTCCAGGGACACATAAGATAAGTTCCCTGGACAATCAACATCTGGTGACCAGCCTTTACGGCGGGAGCTGCTCTCTTAGTGCTGTTCCTAGAACATCGTATAGACCATCCCTAAGAAGACGCAGTGTGGTCCAAACAACTATGCTGTGCTAATTCTCTAGATTTTCTACCAGAGGGAGGAAGAGAGATGATAAAGAGAGAAAATTAAAAAGAAGAAAACCAGAAGAGATAATTTCCCCAGAGGTAAAGTTGAACATACAAAGATAAGACTTTCCTGTGCACTGTCATATTCAAAGGCAATATTGTCTCCTTGGCTTATCTGGGCAAATTAATCAGGCCCACCGAAGTCAAGAAAGAAGCCCTATCTCTTACTGTTATGACTGAAAGAACTTTACTTAGAGATGATCCCTTCTAGGAAACATGCTATTTTAACTGATTTCTGTGTGACATTCAGATTTGCTCCTCAATAGGTAAAATGCAGACATTTAAACTGCAGTTTGCCCAGTTCTGCTTCACTGGTCATTGGGGAAATTCATCTAAAGCTGCAAAAAGGACTAGAAATGTTTGCATCATATTAATAAACGGGAAACCGAGGAAGCTGCCAACTGGCAGTGGAGTGTGTTTTGGTGGTTTGATAAGGCTACTAAAGAGTTTATGATGTGACAGATGTTTCACTACACTATTGTGAAATGAATAGATTATGAGAAGTAATTAGATGTACATTGGAATCAATGCTGTTATCATCGAGGCCTTCGGGCGATGCAGTAGATGAGAGTCTTGGCAGCAGGTGGTCCAATGGCTCCGAGACAGGAAGACACACCGCAGGAGACTGAGTGACAGGTTTCACAGATCCAGGGGGTGAGAGATCTGAGCTGGGGCTTGCATTTGTAATCTTTACTCATGTATAAATAATAACAGCTCCACTATTGACTTCATATGCTATGTCATAGCCTCTGTTTCCCTCACACACATGTGGAATAGGGCTGGTTTCATCTGCTCAAAGTTATTCTTGGTCTCCCTATCTTTTCAAATATGCATATGTATGTTCAATTGTAACTGACAGCTCTATCAATTTTTGAGGGAAGACTTTTAGAGCTAATCATCTGATGATTACATTTATTTTTAATGCTCGGCATTGAGTCGCCATTGTACAAAACTTCCTATAGGTTGCAGATCAGAGGCTGAAAACTACTTTAACTGCCTTTTATCAGGAAGGTGGTTTCTTCTCTCCAGCTCAATGACTAACATTTAAAGGGGCACATTTGTCTCTCTGCTCTGTAAAATCCCTGTGCAGGGGACTTGGCAGGGTCACCCTCCACGCTTGAAGCAACCATATGGAGCCTGCTGCTTTCAAGAGGAGGTTTTGGTTTCTGCCAGTTTCCAGGGTCAGCTATCAGCACACTGGGGAATGCTGAAGTTTCCAAGCACAGAATGAAGAGGGAGGGAAGAAATGGGTGATTAGGGGAATTAAGTAACTGATTTCTTCTGTACATCTGCTACCCCTGTAGGAAAAAGAAATATTTGGTAGAATCATTTATTAGCCCCTATATGCTTAAAATAGCAATAGTATTTATGTAAAAGAAACAAAAGGAGGGCATTGTATTGAATGATCTCAAAATTAGAGAATCAATTAGATCAAAATTAGAGCTCTTAGAAAATATGTGGCTTATGGCTGTATTCTCACTCACATTAATGTAAGTTTTTAATACACTTATTTATATATTTCCCTAATTAAGTCATTGATTAATTCTTCTTTTAATACACTTCAGACTTTCACTATATCCCTGTTACTTGTTCCTGTTGATATAAATCTAAGGAGTTATACCATATAGGACTCAGTTATCTCTTTGGTATATGTATGTGTGCGCTCATTGCCATGTGCTTCCATAAGAAGCAAGATATTTTGTTGGAAAGATATATTAGGAATGTTTTCTTTAAGGTTAAATATGCCTCGTGTACAAGTTTACATAGAACAGAGAGTGGAAGCTAGAGCAACTTAAGGAAATAATTACACCGGTGATTCATAAGCAAATTAGGGCTTGAAAACAACAATCCAATCAATCCATACTTGAACATCTCTACCATTAGAAATGTAAATATTCTGCTCTTGGACAGCTATGACTGTTGAAAAGTTTATGCTTCGCTTGCTCTCCCAACCCTCATACTTAGATTAAAATTCTGTTAGAAATTTTATTTTCAGAAAATTTTTAAATGCAGTTAGATTTTTTGACAATAAAATTCATATGGAATAACAATCATGGAAGAATGCTTAGAAAAATACAGAGAGAAAAAAACCAGTTGTTAAAACCAAAACTTCTGTAATTAAAGCAACCCAATTAAAACCTCTGTCGTTAAAGGAGTAGTTGGATGAACTGGTGCATATGAACAATGGATTTTTACAGAACTGTAGGCAAGAATGAAGAATTCTATGAGTTGGTATGGCTATACTGATGTGACCATGTTACATTGCTATTCAGGGTATACTGATAAGTGGAAAATGCAAAGAGTGTCTATAATAGTCTGCCTTTTTGATAAGCATAAAGGGAAAATAAGGAAAAATATATGTATCTTCTCATCTGTGCCAAAAATATTATAGGGACTATAAGCCAGAAATGGATGATGCTCATCACCTAGAGGTTCTGTGAGAAAGAAAATGGAGGAGTGAGGATAGGATCAAAGGGGCTAAGACGAAATGATACTACTAGGAATATGTGTATTAGGCATAATTCAGAGTCTGGGGTGGGAGGTGCGTCTTCAGTGAGCACCCAGAACTTTACTTTTAAATCCCACATTTCAGTAAAAGGAGTCAGGATTCCATAGACAAATGTCTGTATCTAGAATTGGGGCAAGGGAAAAATACAAGATGGGGCTGGAATGTCTTGTAGTATCAGAAACTAGGTAAGTGCTCAAAAGATGATGAGTATGAGTTAAAAGTAGGACATTAGAACTGGTTTGAAGACTTGGTGAGACTATTTAAATTCTATTCTCTATTAAACAATTGGAAAAGGACAACTTCTTCAATAACAATGAGAAAACTGTATGGCCACATGCAAAACAATGAAACTGGACCCATATCTTATACAATAAACAAAAATAACTCAAAATAGATTAAGTGGTTGAACATAATACCTGGGACCATAAAATTCCTAGAAGAAAACCCAGGAGGTAAATTCCTTGGTAAAGGAAATGAAAACAAAACTATGCATCAAAAATTAAAACATTTCTTCATGGTAGAAAAAACAAAACAAACAAAAAGCCACATCAAGAATATAAAAATGTACCATATGAGATGGGAGAAAGTATTGTCAAATCATACATCCAATAATATCCAAACTATCCAAAAGGGTTAATATCCAAAACTTAGAAGGAACTCATACAAATCAATAGTGCAAAAAACAAAACAAACAAACAAACAAACAAACAAAAAAGTCCAAAATCAAATAAAAAAAATGGGCAAAATTGCTAATGTGATAATTCTGTAAAGAAGATATACAAATGCCAAACAGGTACACAGAAGGCCTCGAGGTCTTGAAAGGCCAAATACGACTGAGAAAATGCTCACATTGGAGAAAATGAAGAATAAACATCCAGTCACTACTTTATTGAATGATTTTAACCCCACTTTCTTCCTGTTTACTTTTTTCCTAATTAGCTCCAGTTTGTTAAACCTCTCTCAGAGAAAGTCTCTAAAAATTGGAAGTCTAAGTGTTATATTAAAAGTATACAGTGACTTTTAGACATATGCATGACCTGGGCAGGCTCACCCCTCCTTAGACAACCTGGGGGCCCCCATTCTTGGAAAGTCACATATTGACAGTGGAAACCTGATGAGCACATAGCACTGCAGCCCAGTACTCTTGGGTTCAAGCGATCCTCCTGCCTCAGTCTCCCAAGAAACTAGGGCAACAGGCATGTATCACCACATCCAGCATGAGAATGGACTATACCAGAAACAGTAAGTCAAGGATGTGGACACCAGAAACAGTAAGTCAAGGATGTGGAGTAAAAGAAACCCTCTATGCCACTGGTGGGAATGTAGACTCATCCAGCCCCCATGGAAAGCAGTATGGTGGAGTCTGAAGAGATTAAAAATCTCTTATGACCCAATAATTATCAGTAAAAATTTATAATTACAAAGTTATAATCATAAATTTATAATAATTACAAAACTATAAGGGAATTATATAACACAGCACTCTCAAATTGAGGTGTTGACTTTCAATAAAGCTGAGGGGGGCCGTCAAGCCACTGTTGGAGCTTTAGATGCTACTTGGTTCCTGTATCCCACATCCATAGCTGAGGTGTTAAGGGTTTGCAATCAAGATTCTTCTATTCTTTCCATTACATTTTATCTTGCTAGATTTTAGACCACTATTATAGCCTGTTGAGATCTTTTAAGGTTCTGAGTCATTGTGCCATTATAAATTTGTTGAATGAATGTTCTATACTTTCATCCAAGTCAAAGATAAAAATGTTGAACAAAACTGAGCTCCCCCTAGATTGATATCAATTATTTAAGAAGACAACATTTTTCATGGTACAAATTATTACTAAACTAACTCATGCAGGTTTTTCTAAGTTTTTAGTCAATTTTGTTCCATGTTGTTTGCCAAGATACAAATAGGAAATTATCAAACGAATTTTGAAGCTAAGATTCTTCTTATCAGAATTCTATGACTTAGTATCCTACATTGGTTGTTTGACTGGGAAAGGACCCCTGATGGCATCTAGTATCACAAAGTTCAGCTGAAGTCTGTCAGAAGTCTGGCTTCATTTCTGCTCTGGCTTACTTAGGACTGATCACTGAAAAACTGCCAAAGTGTCACTCCAAATGGCATCCAGAGAAAGCAGACACTGACAATCCAATCAGGTATTTTCTATCACAACTTCTTTCCACAAGTCAAATGATAAGATGAAATGAGTGGAAATTTATAATATTGGTAACTCATGTCATTCCTAGCCTTGGAAGACAAGCTTTTGTTAAGAAAGGTCTTTTAGCATTAAATAAGTACATACTATACTGTTAGACCAAAGAAGGAATTGCCAAGTTCAAGTGTATGTTGCTCAATGATGTTACTCTAGAGTATCTCAAATAGTGTCTATACAAGGAGTTTGTGAAGACTGATCTTATTTGGGGGTAGTGGGAAAAAAAACCTAAAACATTTCCTATAGCTTATAAATGAAATGGGGAAAGTCAGGTATGCTAATCTTTAGTTACTTAAAATACTTTAAAGACACACATGCTCTGTCATCCACAGCATATAATTTCCACTATTTAGCAGTATAGTCTCATGTTTAGAAGTAATACATTACATTACTAGGGTATTCCCCAACGTATGCCACATTATTGGTTTATCTATCTACATGGGAACATGTAGAACTTTATGGTTCTATTACTTTAAGATCCATCATGATTTTCTCAGTTGAAAAAACATAGAAAAAGAGTAGTGATATTAAAACCTAAAAAAGAGCTTAAAAATTAACTCTAAAGCCAATATTTAAAAAATACTGTATACTCTTTTCAAAGAAAATTAACTGAGAAAAATTAAAACCAAAAGTTAGAAAGGGGTGATATTCTTAATATGTAAGGATATAAAATTGATGAGAAAATGCTAAAACTCTGACAAGTCCATGGAAAAAAGAAATAAAGATTTAAAAAGCTATAAAATTAGAATATAAATAATACAATTTTAAAATGTGTAAAAGGAAAATAAAATTTAATGTATGTAAATTTTACCAATCTTATTAGCAGTTATTTATTAGAATATCTCCTTTGCTGATGGGAATATGAACAGATAAAATCTTTCTGAACAAAAAATTTAATAACATAAATAAAATGTTTAAATAGTTAAAAATTTCATGGAGCAATTCTGTTTTTTTGGGTCATCTATTTTGGAAAATAATGTCCTAAATAAACAAGACATAATAATGAGAAAAAACAATACAAAAAAGGATCTTAGCAAGATCATCATTCATAAGCAGGGAAATCTAAGTAAGAGATGTAATAAAAAACAATAGTAGTTAAATTGTGGCAAATTGAATTAAATGTTATGAAAAACTCTAGTTTACAGTGTCAATATGAAAAAACAAGACACAGATTATATGTAGAGAATATCCTATTTATGAAATAATACACATAGGAAGAAACAAATAGCATATTTATGTGCATTTCATTTTCTTTTAAAACTTTTCCTGTTAATTCTACACAGTTCATTGAGTTATTGTGTGCGATCAGAAAAACAGCTATTTAAAATATCAATTACATTTTAAGAAAAACTATAAAACATTCTTAAAAGAAATAGAAGGTGATGTTTAAAAATGGAAAGGCATTCCCTGTTCATGGATCAGAAGAATCATCATTATCAAATTGGCCGTACTACCAAAGGCAATCTACAGATTCAATGCAATTCCAATAAAGATCCCAATGACATATTTTAAAGAGATAGAACAAAAATTACTGAAATTCATATGGAACAACAAAAGACCCCGAATAAGCTGAAATCCTTTTGACAAAAAGAAGAGAGAATGGAGGTATTATTATTCTAGACTTCAAACTATACTACAAAGTCATAATACTTAAAACAGCATGATACTGGTACAAAAACAGACAAACAGACCAATGGATCAGAATTGAATACCCAGAAATAAAACCACATACATATGACCAACTAATTTTTGACAAAGGGGCAAAAAAACCCCACAAACAAACCATACTCTGGAACAAAGATAGCCTCTTCAGTAAATGGTGCTTGGAAAACTGGATCAAGACATGTTAAAAAATGGACCAGGACGACACCCTCACACTCTGTACAAAAATCAACTCAAAATGGATAAAGGACCTGGAAGCGAGACTTGCAACCATAAAATACATAGAAGAAAACCTGGGCAAAACCCTTCATGAATTTCACCTCAGAAATCCATTTTTGGAAACAACTATGGCTGACAAAAAAATGAAGGAAAACATAGACAATGGGAACTATATCAAACTAAAAAGTTTCTGTTCAGCAAAAGAGACAATAAACAAAGCAAAAAGAAACCCAACTGACTGGGAGTAAATTTTTGCCTTCCAGACAAGTGACAAGGATCTGATAACAAAGATCCACAAAGAGCTCCTACACTTCAACAAAAGCAAAGCAAAAACCCACTCAAAAAATGGGAGAACTAAAAAGACACTTCACCAAAGAGGAAATACAAATGGCTGACAGGGAATTGCAAATTAAAACCACACTGAGATACCATCTTACACCAGCAAGAATGGCCCATATAAATAAAATGGACAACAGCAAGTGTTGGCGTGCATGTGGAGAAAAAGGAACTCTCTTACACTGCTGGTGGGAGTGCAAACTGGTCCAGCCACTGTGGAGGACTGTGGAGGACACTCAAACAATTGAAAGTGGAATTACCATTTGACCCAACAATCCCACTACTGGGAATCTACCCAGAGGATATGAAAACACTAATTCAAAAGGACACCTGTACGTGCATGTTTATTGCAGCTCTGTTTACAATTGCCAAGATTTGGAAACAAATCAAATGCCCCCAAAATGATGATTGGCTGAAAAAAATGTGGTACATGTACATTATGGAATACTATGCATCAATCAAGGAGGACAAACATATGTCATTCACAGCAACATGGATGGAACGAGAAGGACTCATATTAGCAGAAATAAGCCAAAAAGAAAAAGAATAATATAGGAAGGTCTCACTTATGTGATGGTATAGGGGAAAAACCAACAAACAAACAAGAAAAAATAAAAACAACCAATGGGACTGATAATGGAGCAAGAGAGGAAGACGGGGAAGACGGCAGGGGAGGCGAAGGGCACAAAAGAGCAGGATGGTTAATAGGTGTTAGGGAAGTGGGAAAGTCCCAGGATATACAACAATGTAATATAAATATAAAAACATACATATATATGCAAATTAAAAAATAAATTAAAATAAAACCATCACAGAGATAGTTGACATTCTCTATGGATATCTCTTCTATCCTATTTCCCATTATACATTCCCAGAAAAAATAATCAGTACAATGGATTTGATGTTTGCCATTCCAGTGATATTTAAAACTTGTAAATCACACATCAGTAAATAATATGTTATTTTGCATGGTTATAATTTTGTAATTACTGTATTGTAATATGTATACCTATCTATGTAACGTGCTTTCTTCCTACACACAAAAAAAAAAAGTTTAAAAAATTAAAAAAATATATGTTTATCTCACCCAATGTGAGGCTAAATTTTAGGCTTAGTATTTAGGGAATTACTATTTCTTTCAGTGATAGTATTCTCCCCCCTTTCCTCCCACCCACCCCCCATACTTCAATATGGTGTGAGGGGATATGGGATGATATGGAATATCAAGTGGTTTTGGCTTCTTCATCAGAAACTCAGTCTTTCATGCTGAACTTGTTCTGACATATCCTGGGGCTCCTTTTGGGGAGCCACCAGGCTCTGAGCAATGGAATTGACTGGTGATCCCACTGTACCCCAGTCACATAATCCTCCCTTGACCTTAGCAGCTACAGTATGGCACCAAGGAACTGCTGCATCACAGTTGCCTAATTCCACAAGCAGTGCCCTTCTAGATAAGGATTCCTTAAAGACAGCAGCCACAAGTTGTTTTACATAATCATCCTTACTTTGTGGTGTGATTGACCTTTCATAGTTTTTTGAAAAATCTCTGCATGAATGAATGAATGAATAAATCAAGGGGACCTACTCGTTAACTCATAACCAGGTGCAACTCTGGGTTGGGCAACTAAACTCTGTAAGTTGCCATTTACTCCTTGAAAATGCAGGGTTACAGAGCCCAGGAAAGGTCTCCTGAGGAAGACACAAAATCACATGAGTGAAGGCTTCCTGTTCACTATAAATTATACAAAGATATCACCATATATTTACTAAGCTCCTCTGCTAAGTGCTTCTGAATGTTTACAGAAGGATCACAGAACAATGAGGAAGTATATGTCAAAATACTTGAAATAGATAATATTCTATTAATAGTCATAATATTCATTTTAATATCAATAATATTTAATATTGGCAGTAATATGTTCCACCCAATAAATTAATCTTCCAATTTCAGCTGTGTTTCAGATTTAATAATCAGGTATAGCTGAGTCCCTAGAGAGTAATATGCCACTTATTTAAAAGGGAAACTACTCAAAAATTGTCAAAAACACTTCAAGACTGTTTCTCCAGTATTATGGTGACCTCTACGGTCATTAAAGATATTTGTGTTTCCCCAAACACCCAACTCTTTACTTGTAGGTCTCTCTCTCTCTCTCTCTCTCTCTCTCTCTCTCTCTCTCTCTCTCTCACACACACACACACACACACACACACACTGTTTCTGATGGTTAACTGATTGCTATAGAACTATATCATTAAAAGCATAAAAGGGTTATCAGGCTGGGTCAGGTACACATGGGAAGTCGGTAAGTGTGCCTAACAGTAAGTTTCTCTCAGTGAATCTAATAGTAATTTGTTTGACGAAGATAAAACTATTTTCTAAATTCTGGATGAAGAACTGGTGCTTCACTTTTACATATGAGACATGGACATTTTATTTTAATAAAAATTTACCAAACAATTTTATAAAAATTAGCAATTGTTATCTGATTATTTGCTATTTAGTGATTAAGTTTCACCATTCTTTAAGCTTCAATGACTACATTTGAGCTGAACTTTATTTGACAATACCATAGTATCAGAAGAGTAGCTTTGTTAAGTAAAACGAATAACCAAAATTACTAGACCTCGATAGAGCCCCTTCCCAAAGCAAGCAATTACATACACATAATTTTATGAATCTTTCAGTCTTTAAGATAGTCTTGTGATGACTACTTATAACACTTCTGTAGTTGTTAAGTTTTGTTGACACCAGGAGCTATATAACTGCAATTGTTTTAAAACATGTCACAATTCCAACTTATCCACTAATCTGTATAAATATTCCAAAATAGTAATCATCAATATAAAAAAGCTGGGAACTTTAATGGAAAACATACATAGGATAGATTATTTTCAAAAGAAGAAGTCAAAGTTTCATTAGACTTAATATTCACTTCCATTATAATCAAGACAATATATGTAAAAATGAAGTACATAGTTGCCATATTTGCAAAGATATGGTAAGAATAATTGTTTCAGTAAGCTGGAAAAATTGCACACCTAGAACTATATTACAAAAATAAATAACCCAGAAAGTAAACACTCATCAATAATGTGTCTGTCCTTCATTTCCTTATCTATAGAATGAGGGTAATTACAGTACTTACCCAGTCAATAATCTCCTGACAAAACAGTCAACCCACAGAAGTTTGCCAAACTTTGGTGAGCAGGTTTTTTAATTAGGGGATCATGGAGCACCCATGTGACTTACCTATGCAACTCTGTTCACAGCACCTCCTGGCGTTAAACTGATAAAACATGGACCTGAGTCTCAGGTACACAAATAGAGGCACATATCATGTTAGCATAAATTATCTAGCTACATATTTACACTAAGCAAGTACATACCACTGAAGCCAATCCCATGAGAAACTCTTACCTTTACTACATACAATACATGCTTTCATCCCTGTCCTCTCTGTTCTATAGCATTTACAAAATGCCAGGTAAACACCAAAATGATTTCATTAGTCACAAATAAGTCACAGTCCAAAATTAAAGTCATACTGCCCACTTCTAAAGTGCAGTCATTCATTTTTAGCATGTAAAGCTTTCATGAAATTCTGTGGATAAAAAGCAAATATATCCTGTTACAACTCATTCTATTTAAAATATTATAAATGAATGCAAGGACATGGAAACAACCCAAATGCCCTAAGACAGATGACTGAATGAAAAAGATGTGGTATATATACACAATGGAATACTAAGCAATCAATTAAAAATGAAAAATTTGATGATTTTTTGGTAACAATGATGTACCTAGAAGAAATCAATTGGCAGATACAAGTCAGAAGGAAAAAGACAGAATCCAAATGGTTTCACTAATATATGGACAACCAAACAAAAGTACACAACTGAGGGTGGGGACCAGCTGGAGTGACCAGGGAAGGGAGGTGGTGGGTGACTCCTGGGGATCACAATGATGTAATATATATAAATATATATATATATATATATATATTACTTAAAAAATAAAATATTATAAATGTATATTTAAATGTACATATATAGGGAGAATTGCTTAGAAGGTTGTTCTGAAAAGTGTTTTCAATGCCATCAAGGGAACCTATAGTTACTTTGGAGATAATTCAAGAAGTAGGATTTTGAGTATTACAGTTTCTCCTCTTGGTCTCTATTATTTGAACTTATTTTGTGGCATGAGAATTTTTTTATTTATAAAGACTGGAAAGCTTTTTCTAAAAAGAAAATTCTCCACTTATAAAAGATGAAAAAGGTAACTGATAATTCTCATTCATGTGAACCCTGTATTTACTAGATCAATCACACAGGATTACTAACGTTCTAGAAAAGTTATCCAGAGAATTTATTGAGGGCATGTGAGAAACAATTTGTCCCTTTTTGTTCTCATCAAATATTCTTAAAAATATATACTCTTGGAGATTCTAATACATTACTTTTCTTATGGTGCTAACTATAATTAAAGTCTAAATAAACAATTTGGAATATGATTACATAAATATATAAAAACTTGAGTTAATAAAGTGAAAATAAATACATAATTCAAAGAGCCTTCTCTCTTTGTTTTCTGACAAAGGAAACATTAGCCAGTAATAATCAACATTGAGAGTGATAATTTATTACTGTTATGATAATTTCGAAACATTCAGATTTTTAATTCATTCATGTGTCAGGCAGTGGTGTTCTCGTGGAACTCAAAGAATAAAATTTCAAATTATAATATAATACTTGGGATAAATTAGTGTTGAGTACATTATATTCCGTCTTTGTAAAAAATTGAAACTCACGCATGGTTTAAATTGCAATTCTCTATTAGTTTAACTGAAACACGTAATTTTTCATTCAGAATAGAGCCTGAGCAACAAGTCAAGGAGTTCATTTATTCTCCAGGCAAACCTGTATCTCAGCAACTTCCATTACTTTCCCTCTTATATTGGATCACTGGCCTAGGTGACACATATGAAATTGAGTGATTGAACAATTATCGAGCCTCACTGGAGAAATGATTCCTGATCTTCAGTAACCAATTCACATCTATCTACAAGAGCTACAAGTGCCACTTGTTCCTAGTGTAAGAGATCTCTGAATGGGTAATTATTTGCACTTGGTACCTTGACTTTTTATTTGGATAGCAACTTTCCAGCAAAATTACTTTTCCTCTGTCAACACAGTGCATTGGAGAACATATTTCTGTGAAAAAGTCTTCTCTTTCTTCATTTCCCCATATATTAACCTTGCATGGCTGAAAAAGTATAACTGTTTGTTAATCCTGGTCTCTCATTTATGTGGCATCAAAGACCAATATTCATCCATAAAATATTTGATTTTCTCTTCACCTGTGAAGATCTTCTTTTGTTGTGTAATTACGGTGGCCTATAGCCAAACAAACATCTAACTGAACCTCTGGGGAATTAATAAGCATGATTTTCCAATGACTTAGGATTAGTGGTAGTTTTTGAAGAATTGGTCTTAAGCTTAATAATGAAAATGTTGGAGTGTAACTGGATTACAATATAAAATGACCCAAGAGAATAAAGAAAGACCACATAACCCTAAGCTATCTCACTTAAGAGTTATGAGACATACAATATGATATATAACAATGGTACTATAATTCTCACAATGAAATAAATACACGCTAGTGAACTGAAAACATCAAAACATAGTTTCTTATTTTATTTTTGCACTTAAAGTAATATACTAAAACCTAATGAAACAAATTTTATAGACTTGTTAGACTGCAACAGAACACTTTCAAATAATACTATTGTAAATATAGGTCTTATAGTTTCACATTAAGCTCACCTTAGAGTATCAATCTCCTATTGCTTTTTGGATATAACTTGATGTACAAAAATATAACAAATCTACCACTCTATGTGAATGTATACTATAATTAATTCTGAATATTTAATGATCTACTCACAAATCAGAGCAGTTTGTGGAAGGAAATTTAATCAGCACCTGTTTTAAAACTTTAGATTAACCCTACCCCAAAAGGCTATCTTTTAAAATTGGTGATAATCAAAGCTGTAAAATTGATAATAAAGTCATGAGCCATATGCCTAGAACAAATGGATTTTTTTGCCTCACCTTTGACTCAAGACAAAAAAAAAAAAACAAAAAGCAGGAGAGAAGAGGTTTCAGTCACACCGTATTTAATCCAATTTGCTTCGGGTTTAATCTCCAAAACAAGGCTGGTCTGCTAATTCCCAATTATAATGGCACATGTAATCAGAGTCCTCATTAACAAAGACTGACTATATTGTCTATTAGGAATGAAAATTTGAAATGCAAATTCAGCAAATCAAAACGGTAAATGAGCTCCTACCCAAGATGCTTAGAGCTCCCGCCAGGGCAGACCACTCTGGCCCACACCTGCCCTGGATTTTCCCTCCAGCTGAATGTTTCCTTCGGTTCTAGTCTTTGCCTTCTAATTGACCTGCTTATGATCTCTGCTACAATTAACATATGCTTATTAGTAATGGCTGGTTAAAGATTTCAACTGCTGCAGTTTACAAAGCCTAATAGAGATGACACACCACAGGAAAGATAAGCCACTGTTCCCCTCATCAGCAGAGTCATCGTGGTTATAGTGTGCGTGGCAGAAATTACACGATTTTTCACATTGTCTGATGTATGGAAATCTTACTAATTGATATTGGGAATCAATGCATGCATGACACTAAGCATCTCACACACACCCAGGAAGATACAAGTGCTGGGTGAGTCCATTCTCCTTTAAGCGAGTCATTTCTAATTGACTTTAGGAAGAAAATAAAGTGAAGAAACTTCGACTGGATGAATGGCTAATGGGCTTGTTCATAATTTGAAAACATAATACTGTTCTTCAGAGTGATTTCATAGCATACAAAGGGAAATTTTGCACCTGACAAAAATCTTCCTTAAATCTTAATAGGGTGATGATGCTTTTAAAAGTCTATGTTCAGACTTCCCATTTTGGTCATCAGTCCCTTCTTCGTTTCTAACTGCAGGGTAAATTCTGCTATTAACCTCTATGACCGGCAACTGTGGTATTGCACCCTCGCCATGATTGTATATGCCTGACCCGTGGGTGTGTGGAAGTGTGAGTAGGTACACCTAGGCCTAGGAGGGAGGGGATAAAAGGGCACTGTCACTAAGGGGAGAATGTGAGAGCACAAGGAGAGAATGAGGTGACTACTCCAGAGAACTCAGAGAAAGAATGTAGATTCCTGGGGGGTTTAGGGGCTTACCTTGCCCTGCCCTATCCCACCCAGTCTATGCTTGCAGTATGGGCTCAGTTTCACTGCCACCTGGTACCCTGAGAGAGCAATAAAGCCTGTCAACTCCACCGAGGGCTCCAATATGACTTGTTTCTTTAGCTGCTAGAACTGATGCACCTACTGGATTACTAGCCCCACAGGGCCCTGGATGCTGCAGTAACTGCTGTCTTGTCTCCCCCCCCCCCGTTCCCCTCTCCCTCTTTCTCCCCCCTTCCTTCTCCCAGTTTTTTCTTTAATTCATATAATTTAATTTGATAGGAGATTCCATTTACTCTCAAGTAGTTTTCTTTTATTCAGAATTAATATTTGACCAATTACAAACCCTCAATTTTTATATAATCTTATTGATTGGGAAATCATAATTCAATTATTTCTAACACCAGGAGCAGACAAAGCTTGGTTTTCATTCTTGGTGCTGACTCGGAAAAATCATCCTTATGGCACTGACTTGGGTCATCATCTCTGTCTCTTATAGGAAGCAGAAGCCTTGTCCTGAGACACGGGAGGTCTTGGACTTTCATTTATGAACAGGCTCTTAGACGCATGTACTAGTTTTCTACTGCAGGGCAACAAAATATCGCAAACCTATGGTTTAAACAATACCCCCCGACTGGCTCCCAGTGTTGTAAAGCAGAAGTCTGGGTGCTGTGTAACTGGATTCTCTAGTCAAGATCTCACTGGGCTGAAATAAAGGCATCAACCAGGCAACAGTTCTCTCCTGAGGCTGAGGCTTGGTGCTCTCTTCCGAGTCCAGTAGCTGTGGAGGTGCCTCATTCTTTGCTGTCTGTATCCCAACTCCTCGGATTGCCTTGCCCCTTCATGCAAACCCCCCCCCCCCCATTGAGCAGCAGCCTATGGAATCCTTCTTCACTCTGTGACTACGTCTTTTGCAGCCAAAGAAACCTCTGCCTTTTTAAAAATTTCTTAAAAAAAATTCTTACATAGATAAATGGTTGCTGGGATGCCTTCCTCCCACCCCCCAACTCCTATGGTTCGTCCATTCACTCAGATTCCTCTCTCATTGTTGATTTATGTTGAGTCCATTGGTCTCTCTTCCTTGTCTGTGGTTGTGTCTATTTGACAGGTGAGAGACTGTTTCTGATACCCAGCATTCTGTGCGTGGAGGATTGTAGTCTTAGCTTTGCATTGGGCAGCCTTTCATGCTTCTTTGAGGTTTAACAATGTCTTCTCATTGCTGGCTGCCTGTTCTAGTCTATTCTCCCTGTATATCCTTTGCCTCTTCACACCGCAGCTCTGCCTTCTGGCTTGGGGGGGGGGGTGCTTAGTCTGAGTTATTTTCTGTAATGAGGTTTCTCAGAGAGGGTAGGCATCCACCAATGGCCTTTGTGGATGATTTCCACTCTCTCCCTTTGCAGATTTGTTGTGGAGCCAGTTCCCCAACTCTGTGGGCTTCCTCTCCCATGGTATGTGGAGGGGCTCCTAGTTTTCTTGGGTGGCATATCCTGAAATGGGGTCTTGGTTCATCCATTCCTGACAAGTTTGTAGGCACACTTCTGTGATAGGTCTTCATCATGGTTGTCTCTCCAGTCCATCATGTTCTATAATAGTCCTTCTCCTGCATCCTGACCAGTTGTATTGGCAGGATCCTTATCTGGTCCCTCACGCGTTCTATGTCACTGTTCGCAAAGATTTTCTTATTCCTCCTGAGGACTAGGACTAAGTGGAGTGAGAATGAACTGGCAAGAAACATCCCCCTGCCCCCCCCCCTGCCGCGCGCCATTTTTCCTGACCCTGAGTGGGTCTTTTCTTGTGCTGCGCTGGTCTGGGTCTCCCGGGCCAGCCCCCAAGGCCTCTTACCAGCCAGCTTTTGTCTCAGCATAAACATAGTCAGACTTCGAACCTGCACTTGCTCATCATAACAATGTGGTTTAGCTATTTCATTCTAGATGTGCCAACTAATTTGATAATAGTCTAATGGTGATCTACTGGTGTAGTTCTCAGTCTGGGCTGTATATCGGAAACACGTGGGTGAGTTTAACTACTGAGTCCCTCCTTCTGGAGATTCTGACGTGATTGGTCTGGGATGAGGTGTTCAACATGCCCTTCAGGTGGTTTTAGTTGCTGCTAATATTAGCATCCACTGATGTAAAGAAAATCTAAATACATGGATCTTCTTTCTAAAGATCTTCCAATTATGATGTTATTCATAGCAGTCACGCTATAGAAACAATGAATTAGTGGATGACGTTGTCTTATACATACCCAATGTCACACTACTCAACTACAAAATAAAAATGAAATCTTGCAATTTGTAACAACATGGATGGATCCTGAGGGAATTGTGCTTAGAGAAATAAACCAGATGGAGAAAGCAAATACCATGATTTTTTCACTGACCCTGAAGGGTCTTTGTCTGGCTTTCACCAAGTAATCCCACACAAATTTTAAAGCCCAATAACTGGTTTCATGTGAGGAATCTTTTTTGTACAACACACAAGAGAGGAGTGTGGCAACTGTGCTGATCCACACTTCCAGTTTGAGAGCATGGAAGTCCTGGTTTGTGGGCTGTTTACCAGGGAAGCAGAAAAGCAGGGTATTAGCTTGGTCAGGATTTGCAAACAGGTTATTAACTGACTCAGATTTTCTAACTTGATTTCAGGACCTTTAAGCATCCACAGATACTGCACTTAGTCTCACACTTACTCCACCCCTTACATACACTGCAAAGGAAACACTTCCCAAATGTTTAGATTTTCAGAACATGAAAGTATCAAGCCCCAGACATTCACAATTAGCTCAGAAAGGCTGAGGCTTCACTATGCATGCACACTGTGTAACAGACCAAACTAGGACCAAGTTATCCCAATAACACAAACAAGGACTGACTTCCAGGGACCATGTAGCAATTTCAATGAGAAAAATAAAGAAAGGAAATTAACAAGACAAAATGAAAACAAATCTTTAGTTTGACATAATATGGCGCTACTGAAGCAGAGAGGGAAGGGGTAGAAAAATGGGAAAAGGGGCTCAATCATGATGTTATATGACAACTAGAGTTTTGTGGTGATCAATATTTCAGATGTTGAACTGTAAAACTATACTTGAAATATAAGCACAAATAACAAAACAAAAGCAAACTCTTTGCCTTTGAGAACAAAATGGTAGTCAACAGATTGGAAGGGTGATGGAGATGGGTAAATCAGTAAAAGGGATCAATTTTTTAATGGTAGATGAAATTTTTTGGTGGGGAACATGAGTAACACATATAGATGTCAATTTATCATTTTGAACACCTAAAATCTTTACAATTTTACAAACCAATGTTACTTCTGTAAATTTTTAAAAAATAGTTATTGCACAGCAAAAGAATTTATCACTGGAACAAAAGGACACATACTGAACAGGAGAAAGTATTTACATGCCATATACTTGACAAGGAGTTGATATCCAAGATATATGAAATATTCACACAAATGAAATAAAAAGAAAACAAATAACTCAATCAATACAATTGAGAAGATTTACATAGGCATTTCTCCAAAGAAGACATACAAGTGGACAACAGGCACAGGAAAAAAATCACTCATCATCACTTATCAATAGGGAAATGCACATCAAAATCACAACGAGATACCATATCACACCAGTGAGAATGGCCCATATCAAAAAGATTGGGTATAGCAAGTGTAGGAGAAAATGTGAAGAAAAAGGAACTCTTGAACAATGCTAGAAGGAATATAGACCGTTCCAAGTCCTATGGACAATAATAGAGTTAATTCAAAAAATTAAAAATTGATCTATCATGTGATCCAGGAATTCCACTCACTCCTAGGTATATATCAAAAATGCAAAGCCCCTAATTTAAGTGATATATGCACTCCTGTGTTCATTGCAGCACTATTGACAATAGCCAAATTATGGAAACAACCTAAATGCCCAAAGAAAGATGAATTAGGAAGATATAATTTACAAACACAAAAGGTAGTATAGATGCACAATACTATCCAGCTATAAAATCATATATCTTGTCATTTGTATAATAAGATGGATGGAACTGGAGGATATTATGCTAAGGAAAATAAGCCCAGAGACAGACAAATACCTGATGTCATTTATTTGTGGAATGTGGAGAAACAAAACAAAAATAAGATAAAGCTAAACAAGTAATAAACCCTAAAAACCCAGCTGTAGGACTGAGAGACTACCAGAGCGAGGAAGGAGCAGAGTAGGGAGGAGGGACAAAGGGCTATGGACGATGGTATTTGGTGGTGGATGTGATATGATGAAATACATTTGTAGAGGTCCAACCCTATACCTTCAAATCACATACAAATTTATAAATCAATGTTGCCCAAAATATATATAAATTTAAAAAAATTACATGTGCAAGAACATCTAGGGCTGCCAGACTCAGATTTTACTGGTTTTCCTCTAACTTCATGACCTACCCACCTGGTACCTGTGCTAGAGGTTTTACCCCATTCCTTTATTGCCTCTTGCTCTTCATTTCAGCTCATTTGCACAATCTGATCCATCTACCTGTGACAACATATCTTCTCCTACAACATCAATGCCTCATTCATTTCCTTTTGGCCTTTGGAATTCTACTTGAAATTTCTTGCAATACATTTTGCTTGATCTTCTGAATACCACACATGGCCTGCTAGAGAAGGTAGTTCATCTCCTTCATAGTATTTTTCCATTAAACAGACAAGATAAACAAGGAACTCAGAACCTCATCTTAAAGGCGGACTGCCTGGATTCACACCCCAGCTTCTCACACCTGGATGTTGGGCTTGGATAAGGTGCTCAACTTTTCTAGGCCTCAGATTCTACCTCTGTAAAATGGAGATAATAGTTCTATCCACCTTAGCTTGATAAAAGCATAACATGAGTTAATATAGAGAGAGAACTTAGATGAGGGACTACCATACAATCTCAACTGTGAGGTATTTTGCTTTAATTCCATTAAAAACTCATTGCTAAAGTTTTCCTTCCCTAGAATTCAGAATCTAAAAAGGTAAGTCCACCTATGTCTGTTTTTTTTTCATTTTCTACTTTATTCATGCTATGTACATATTAGAAATACAATGAATATGTATTGAATAAATGAATGAATATACAATGCAAATAAAATAACAACAGATAGTTGTTAATTCTCAAATTATAAACATCCTCTCATCGTTCAGTACTGTCCAAATGTATGAGTTGAAATCCTGAAATTAATCATGTTCTAATGAGGGATTGTTCTTAACTTTAAATGGGGTCCCTGAAAATACAGCAATTTGATTTTCCTTCTAATATTTTTTGAAGAGCCACAGGTCAGAATAAATGGCTAATATTGAATTGTAGAATTGAGTAGCCCACATAATTCACAAACTAGGTAGTTGAGTTTTGAGTAAACAGGAATTGATGGTATCTTGTTAGTGTGTAAGAAATATTAAATAATAATAATACCAGAATAAAATTTAGCATTTCTTATATATATTTCATAAAACTAAAAAACCATTGAACATCTACCTGAGGGCTCTTGTCCCTTAACTTTTAATTTAAATTGATTTTATGTTTAATTTATGAATGCTCAAAAATATTATGAAATGTAAAGAGAAATGCAACCTCATAAATCAATGTATTCTGGATTGCTAGTTTAATTTCCATATTGATTTAGTGCCCAGGCTAGTGGTATCTGTAAAAGACATAAAACATAGTCATCAGCAGATAAAGGGTTTGCTAGATAGTACAAGTCATCGCTAAAGAACTTCTTCTGAGTAATCTCCATCATAGGAGAATAAGCACATTGATAAACTAGATCTTTTATTATGGTCTATGACTCACACAGCTACATACATTTATGAAGTGTTTGCTTTCACTACAGGTAATGGCATAAAAGAATGAGTAGTAAATTTAGTCTCCTGATCAAAGTAACACCATATCAAATATTCTTTGCAAAACAGCATACCTCCTAATTATAAAGTAGAAGTGTATTGTAGCAGCCACCAGATTTGAGAATTGCTATTGAACAGTAAAATTCATATATATAATAATTCATACATATGTAATTCATATGCATGCAATTAAGATATGTATTTGATTTGACTAGTAGCATAAATTGTTTCTAAGTTATGTACTCTTGTTACACTGGTTTATCCTTGCAAGACAGATTTAAAAATCTTTTTGTAAAAACTGTGCTTTTTGAAAAGGAATACCATAAACAAAAAGGCTGGTCAAAAGCAGAACCTGGATTCAGAATGGCTTGACTTCTCTCCCTGCTCCATTACACAATAGCTGGGTGAACCTGATCACATTTGGAAGTGAAATAATGTATGTCAAGAACCTCTAACGGTGTTAGGAAAACAGAATGTTCAATATGTATTAGCTGTAATCATATAATCATGACAGTATTAGCTATAAGCACATAATCGGCAGCAAAACCAATAATGAATATAATACATTGTGACAGAACATAATTTTAACTTGTATAAATAATAGCATTTTGCTGGGTGTGGTGGCACGTGCCTGTAATCCCAGTATTTGGGAGGTGGAGACTAATAATCACTTGTGTCTGCAGGTTGGAGACTACCCCAGGCAACATAGTGAGACCTAGTCTCAAAAAAATAGCTGGGCATGGTGGTGCATGCCTGTAATCCCAGCTCCCTGGGAGGTTGAAGCTAGGGATCACTTGAGTCCATGAGTTTGGCACAACCCCAGGCAACATAGCAAGACCAAGTCTCAAAAAAAAAAAAAAGCATTTTTCTTCTATGTTGTATGATATTTACTTTTATTCTTTTTTACTTTTCAGTTTTGAGTGCTACTTATGTGCCGTACAAGATTTCAGCTTTGTTCATTTATTGCCTTCTCATTTGTCACCAAAACCAAAGTAGGTACTATAAAATAGTCTTTTTGTACATGAACAAAGTGAACCAAGAGAATGAAGTGTCCTTACCAAAGCAATGAAGCTGTAATGCAGGAGCGAGGCTTCTTTCATGGTTGTCACTTGGCTTCTCGGCAGATTCACCCCCACTTGTTTCCCATCTGTAAAATGTCCTGGCTCGTGTTTACCACCTGCTGAATGCTCAATCTGGCCAGCTAGTCCCCCTTTGCCTATACCCTGCTGTACCTACTAGTATTGAACAAGCTTTCCAAAAGTTAGATGGTTTGTTCTCAAATCTGTCAATATGTCTGTTCTTGTCAGTGCCAGCGCCTAAATTGCCTGTTACTTAAATGCTACATAAACTAAAAAAAATGCATATTAAAAAAGGCAAAAAACTGTTCCTACAAAAATAGAGACAATAACCAAAACAGAGACACCTTCCTGAATGGGCAAAGGTTTTTGTACTCCATACAACTGAAAAGGGACTGATCTACAAAGAGCTCACATGACTCAACAAAAACGAAGGTGACTAGCTCATCAAAAAAAAATCTATAAAAGGACTGAGAAGACACTGCTCCAAGAGGAAATGCAAATGGCCAAGAGCTTTATGAAAAAATGCTGAACATTAGTTAAAACCAGGGAAAAAAAACTCACAACCACAATGAGATACCACATTACACTGATAAGAATGACTCATATTGAAAAACAAAACAACAATAACAAAAAAGGGGCAACAAGAAGTGCTTATGAGCATGCAGAAAAAAGGGACACTTTTACACTGCTGGTGGGAATGCAAACTGGTCCAGTCACTATAGAGAACTGTGTGGAGGGCCCTCAAACTACTAAATATAGAGCTATCATTTGATTTAGTGATTCTGCTACTGAGACTCTACCCAAAGAATACAGAGAAATAATTCAAAAGGAGGCCTCCACTACTATGTTTATTGCAGCACTATTTATAATAGCCAAGCTATAGAACCAACCCACATGCCCTCAAACAGATGAGTAGATCAAAAAGCTGTGGTACATTTTTGCAATGGAATACTATGCAGTGATCAAAAAGACAAACTCATATCATTCGTGGCACTATGAATGGTGCTTGAAGGAATTATGTAGTCAAAATTATCCAGAGTGAAAAAGATAGATACAAGATGGTCTCACCTCTTATGTGGAATGTAGAGAAACCAAACAAAAGGACAAGAAAAAATTAGAACTAGCAAACTGATAATAGAACTAAAACATACAGCAAAGGAGGGGGAGGGAATGAAGGTAAAATCAGGCGAGGGATGAGCACAAGGAGTCATGAGAATGGTTCATGGGTGATACAGTAGTGGGAGAACTTTGAGATATACTTTAATGTAAGAAAAAATATATGATTAATAAAAAACAAAAAAGTGAATTTTTTTACAATTATTTGGACTGCAGGTGGATGAGACAAATATGATGGAGGGTGGGTACAGGGAGCATGATAAAACTCTAGAAAGAGTCAACACTCAGGTTGCCTTTGAATTCTCCATATACTTTGAATACCCTAACAGAGTTGGACATTGCCTCATGGAAGTGGTGTGGGCGAAACTGGAGGAACTCTTACTGTCAGAAATGCTCACAAAGGCACAATTTGATCCGAACACCAAGCATGGTAAATGAAAGCACAGGTTATACTTTATATGTCATTTAAAAAAATAATTTACTGCTTTAATCAACTTTTCTAATTCACAAACCAAACTTTAGTTCTAATTGTTTCAGGCAAGAGTTCTTCTACCATAGATCTATAAGAACAAAGATATTTTTTCAAATCTGTTGCTTTGCAGCAAAAAGATAAATACAAAAGTAAACAATAAGAGAGACATTTTTAAAAATGAAACTACTAAGTTAACAATAAAAAAACCCAATATATAAGCAGTAAAAGATATTGGGATGAGATACTTAAATCAAGGTAAAACTTAAGATTAGACCAGAGATAAATGCTGGAGAGGATGTGTAGAGGAAGGGATCCTGTGCACTGTTGGTGACACTGGAAACTGGTGTGGGCATCATGAAATAACCTGGATGTCCTTCAAGAAACTAAAAACAGAACTATCATGTGATCCAGCAATACCATGGCTTGGTACTTAACTGCCCCCCCCCCCAAGATGAAAGCACTGTCTTAAAGAGAAGTGAAGACCAGAGACATAAAGGGGGATACTCAATAGCAATTGATAACCTGTTGAACTGAAAACTGATAATCTAGGGTGACACCTACATGTCTGGTCTCTAAGTGCGAAGTTAATGGTATCTCTCAGTGATGGGAAGCAATAGAGGAGAGAAGGAGTTTTGAAGAAGAAGTAGCATTATTTCTGATTATTTCTAATTCAACCTTGGAATGATACTACATAGTTTTTATTCCTAAAGTCAAAAACAAAAGAGGCACCACTAAGTGGAAGAATGAATGAGTGAATGATATGTGGCAAATATTTGGCTATTTATCTTTATCTCTTTTTTTGATGGTTGGAATATGATGTCTTATCTCCCTCAAGACTCTTTTCCTAAGTCCTATAGAACTGAACACAGAATATGAACTCTATAAAAAAATTTTTCCTGATTGATCTAATGAAAAGCTAGGAGCAAGATTAATGTCAAATATTGAGAATTAATCATATGTAATGGGTTTATCACTGTGCCAGGAATTAGCTATTAATGCTAAAAATAGATGAAATAGATACCTAGAATTTAATCATGGCCTTCTGTCAGGGTGTAATAGCGTTTAGTTGATGATGTGAGTATGTAAGAAGAGAGGGAGAGAGTTGTAATTATTGATTGTTTCCATGTTGTCAGGTTTATATCTAGAAATGTTGCTGAAAATATATCTTTATGCTCATGATCAAATCAGGAGCAGGCAGTATACTTGGAAGTCATAATTTAATCCATCCATGTAAGCAGCAGCTGTGGGATGCTCAGTGAAACCTGCCCATACCACACATGGGGCCCAATTATTGAGCCACAGGGAATTGAAATCATCAAGTCTTAGGGTCAAGTTTAATTTAACTACACATAGGAAGATATGGCTGATTTTGCCACGGACAGATGAGATGAAAAGCAGTTGAATAATTCTGTCAGACCTAATGCCACACATGCACACACATACCTATAATTTTATTCACAGTGTCATCTTTAAACACTGAGGAAAATGCATTAGACGTAACTAAAACAGATACTTCTTAAAGTCTTTCCTGGCTCTTCGTGTTTTTATGTTCATATTTTATGTTTTCCTTACTCATAAAAGAGTGTATTTATTTCTTGGTTTGCTAGAAAACTTGGGTAACTTTTTTTTTTTAGGACAGCTTCAAAGCCAGTTCCATGAAACAGTATTTCCAGGAATTGGCATATTTCCTAGCACCTACTTGACACCCAAATCATGTTTGTTTGAAAGTATGAATTATCTTTTTTTAAATTTATTTATATATAAATTTCACAACATTGTAATCTCAAGGATTTGCCCCCCCCCTTCCCCCCTTTCCCTCCTGCTCATAGTTGTGCACTTCATTTTGGTGCTTAGCTTGTTTTGACTTTCCTCAAGGCTTTTGTTTATTTTTTTCACTATGTACTTAGAAGAAATCATATTAGCAGAAACAAGCCATAAAGAAAAAGGCAGAAACCAAATGGTTTCACTAATATATGAATTATCTTTTCTTCTCTTTTCCTACTACCACTGCTTAGCCTAACTAACCTTACCATAGCTTGCTTAGATCAGTACAAAAAATCTAACTTCTATATTTCCAGTCTCGCCTGAGCCAGTTCATCTTCCATAATGAGGCCAATCTGATCTTCTAATTAGATTCTGTCATCTTTAAGAGGACCTCCTAAGGATGAGAGTCTATCAACAGATTTCCATTACTTAAAAAACACAAACTTACAGGATGACACTAATGTCCTTCATGGTTGAGTCCTATCTAGTCATTGCTCATATTTCTTTTTGCTCCTCCATCTCACCCAGCACCTGGGTTTCAGCCACAGTGAAGGAAGAGGATTTTCATGTTCTACAACCTTTTTTTTTTTCAAATTGCTTCATTTTCTTGGACCTCACTGGTCAGCCTAAAAACTATTTGTCCACTGAAGATGTAACTGATGTTTTCTTTCTTTGAAGGAGATCATGATTTTTCATCCCCAGAAAGATATACAGCTCTTTCATATTTCATGTACTCTTCTCTGGAAATACCTGCAATATTCTTTGTTTTAGTTGCTTACATTATTTTTTTTTATTTATCTGCATTGTTTCCCCTTACTACACTTTTAATCATGAAGTCAAATTCCCAGTCAGACTTGCTTTTGTATTCACAGTACCTAGTACAGTGCTAGGTTGGAGGGAAACATTCAATAAGTGTGTGTTAAATAGTTAAAAATTTATTGCTATTTATTGCTAGGTTATGACTATTTTGTTGAGGTAAAATTTAAGTTTGTATGAAGGAATCATGCCTTATACCACTGAAAATCCTCACTCAGATATAGCATCATTTTTGCATAAGGTTGTTCATCACTGATGATGTTGATGCTGATATCTACATGTTGCCCAAAATGTGGCCTTTTCCCAAAAGGCATAAATACTTTGAAGATGGGAATGAAATATCTCATGAAGTTTCTGGTATGGCATATGGAAGCTGGCAGAGTATAAGTACAAAGTGGAAGAGCTACCTGATTCGTACATGCTGAATAATCAAACAACATGGCATGAGCCTAAAAGAATGAATGGGATACTGCCTAGGAGTTGGAATTTTTCTGATTCTTGTTACTGACTTGCTCCAGTCTCACTGATGAAAGTTTGTAGTTTCTGTCAACATTCTGATACAACTACTTGTTTAAGACAACTAAACAACAAGATATTGTGGTAGATTATTAAAGAGGCACATTGTTTTTCCAACTTTATATCTGATCTGACCTTCACTGTGATACAGATTGACCAAGAGAATAAGGTGGAAATGACACAAATTCAGAAACCAAGGACTCTGCACAGCTTCCATTATACCCTCCTGGAATTCTGCCTGGAGATCAGCAAGTGTTGAATCGTGGGATGAAAGGCCAGTCACCCAGCCATCCAACAGCACTCAGCCCCAGGGCACTGCACCTGTCAGCTGATGGCAACCGATTGAGTAAAGAGTCACTAGTTAGCCCCTGGAAGGGTGAGAAATAATATAGCAACTTCAGTTTTTCCATTGTGTATTATATGGTTTGTTATGTTGCAATAGAAAACTGATAGAGCCATGAGGATAACAGCAGCACTATCAATAGAAGCATGAACAACTAAGACATTTTTCTAGTGGCCCCCGAAGTCTCCATAGAGTAAGGTTATTTAGAGAGGTTATGAAAGAATTTCCAGTTCATTATGACATAAATAGAAAGGCTTGAGCAAGCATATGTTCACACAGTATTGAGTCTTTGAATCTCTAATTCCTGGTATATAATGATAAAATATATGACCCATCAAACCACTCCAAGAATCATCTGTTACAATGCTTCAAAAATTTAAAGGTGAAAATTTAATTTGAAAAATTTAAAACCTAGCAAGCATGATACAGAAGTTTGAAAAAGAAATGCGTCTAAATAAAAAATCTATTAATATTCAATAATCTCCCTCTTAGAATCTCCAAATATGAAGGAGTCAGTAGTTGGGTCAGTTCTCTTCTTGAACAGAATTCTGGTTTATCAAAAGCCACAAGAAAGAAAACCTAGGAAATCTTAAAGCCAAAGAGCCTAAACTAAGTTTAACTAGAAAAATCTCACAAGCATCTACTTGCTGCATTTTGTCTTTATATAGTACCTGCACATATATGGTTCAACAATTTTTCTAGGTTCTATATTAAGTATTTTGCTTCTCTAGTCCCTTAGAATTAATCATAACATATTTTATAAACACAACAAATTTTGCAGAGGGAATTAGATCAATATTAAATTGATTCAATGTGAAAGGTTATATCCAGGGTCCAACAATTTGCAATACACTAGAGCACACCTGATTTCATACAACTGTATTGGATTGGGGATTATTTCCTTATATATGTGAAAAAAAATGCAACTCAGAGAGTTAATGATTTGTTTAATTTTAAAGTTTCAGCAGGTAAAAAATAGAATTAGTACTTTGGTATTTTCTTCTTAATCTCTAAGAAATAGGTTATAATAATGATACTTTAAGTGCTATATTTAGAGATCTAATATTCCAGGGACTGTTATGGTACCGTCTGTTAACAAATTTAGTCCTCATATGGCAATCCTAAGAAATAAGTGTGATCTATATCTCCATTTTATAGATAAGTGTAGGAGAAGGTGGAAAAAAGGTATCCTTGTACAATAATGATGGGAATATAAACTGGCATGGTCCCTATGGAAAATAGTATGGTGGCTTCTCAAAATATTAAAAATAGGTCTATCATATGATTTAGCAATTCCACGCCTAAGTATCTACCCAAAGAATGCAAAATCCACTAATTGGAAGAGATGTTTGAGCACCTATGTTCACTACAGCAATATTTACAATTGCCAAGTTATGGAAACAACCTAAGTACCCAAAGATAGATGAGAGGCTCAAGAAGATGTGGTATCTATACACAAAGGAATACTGCTCAGCTACAAAAAAGACAAACTCTTGACTTTTATGACAACATGGATGGAACTGGAGGGAATTATACTATGCAAAATAAGTGAGAAGCAGAAAGACATACCAGATGTTGTCATTTATATGCTATGTAGAATGTGGAGGAAGAAGGATAAGATAAAGCCATACTAGTAACAAATTCTGAAAATCTGACTGTAAAATTGCAGCTATCAGAGAAGGGGGGGGTAAAAGAGAGGGAGGATGGGAGCAGTGAAGGATTATGGGTGTCTTGTCAGTAGGTGTGTTGTGGTAACATACACTTGAGGATATGATTCTTCATCTCTGAGTCATATAGGATGTTGTAAACCAGCGTTTCCTCAACTGAAAAATAAAAAAGGAAGCAATATCTGGGGAAAAATAAACAGAGCTATCATTTGAGAGTATAGAGCCCATCTTAGAACATGTATACTTAATAATGTGTATGTTCTTAAATATGTTCTCTTAGAGTATTGAGTTATAACCCTTTTCCAGTAAAACACATGCTATTTATTGTAAAAGTTATAATAACAATGACTGAATATTTCCAGTCCCACACCACATTGACTTTACTTGTTTTAATAGCAACAACAGTCTCTCATGATTGTACAGAGAGTGACTATGCTCAGGTAATAGTTATAAACCAAGAGGGAAACACAGGGCAGGGAGAATTGGAATAGATCCCTTTTTAAGAGCAGAAAGGGGATTTGATAACAATGATACCACTATGTTCATGGGACTCTCAAGTGAAATTTTAAGAGTCCCAAAGGTCCAAAGGAAATGAATGAATATGTATTTACTGATTACCTGGAGATGCTTACCAAGATACTAAACCATGAATTTCTCAGTGACCCAAATGCACAAAAACTAAGTGTTTTCCACTTTTTTAAAAGACCCAATGAATCCTTTACCATCTATTAAGAAACCTTTACTTAAATATTTCACTTTATCCTCTATACCTTCTGATAAAATAAGGTTAATAAAAGATCTAAATGATATGCCTACTATATATTAAATCAAAAGACAATATTATAGCAAGCATAGTAATAATACTTAGCATTTCTTAGATATTTACTGTATACCAAACTTGGTGCTCATGTGATACATGTACTGATATCATATGATGCTTTCAACTATGGAGCATGAAAATGTTAATGTCCTCCATATAAATGAAACAAGGTTTTAAAATTGGGGAGTCTTGAGTCATGTGTCTTCCTAGACAATAGGAATGTTGTCAATACTCAATAAACAATAGTTAGTTGCATTGTCATTCTTATTATTTGATGACAAAGAAACTTGTAGAAATATGCATAATACATAAGCAAGGATCTTCTTTTTTCTTGAATAAGTGAAAGTATTTTTTTTCTTTGACTTAATAACTGTCTTCTTTTGCTTTAGGTTCTAATAGTTAGATAATGGACCTTGTCAACCATTATATGTCTTCACCTTCAGCTGGGGACACATAACTTTTATTGTGGTCCATTATCTGGCCATTAGAGGCCACAACTGTGTCCCCTGACCCTCTATCTCACATTATGCTGAAGAAAAGGAGTAGAAAATGTGGATGCAGCAGCTTTTCTAGCATCTGATGTAAAAGGAGCTACAGAGTCTCGTATATTGAGACCATTCATTTTCTGTCTGCTGTAAAGTCCATCATGCAAGTCCTGTGGATACAATTTAGTTCTTTCCTGATCCAACTTTGTGAGCTACTTATTCTATACACCTTATGAACTTAAATCTAGTAATGGGCAAAGTTACTCAGAATATTCAGCTATTCTTTTCAATAAGGGGAGGGCATTAAACAGCTAGACATCTTGAAAAATGTCTTTAACTTAGATTTTATATCGTTATCACACAAATCAGTGATTCCCAAACTTAAAATAAAATACTCAAGTCACTTTGTGCAAATCTCTTAATGGATTCATGAACTTTGACCAAGAAAGTGATTGACAGAGGGTGAAAATATACAGTTGTAGAAGTTTGAGTATGTAATACCTTATGTAGAAACAATGATGTATAATTTTAATGAATAATTTTAATTTCCAAAAGGAAAGTGGATCACAATTAATTTTTTAGAATTTCATAAACTTGAAATGTTTGCAAGCACCAGGGGATGCTATAGAAAAGGAGGAATGTGAGGCATGAATTAGAGCCTGACAGTTGTTAAAGCAGTAAAAACAGATTTCATTCAGTAAATACTGTAATAGGGGGAAAGAGAACTCAGTGTAGAACTGAGTTCAATTCCTGTAAGTATGAACAGATGGGAATATAGTCAAAGAGCAAAATGAGGAGGTTCAGGAGGTAAGAAGTTGCTAAGAGAAGATGGAGGGTGGATAATTATTAGACCCTTATAACTGGATCCTCACTGAAGGCAGACCAGGATAATCAGATACTGTGAATGGGGGATGAGGAAATTGATCACACCTTGAAAAAAAGACATCAAGGGTCAGGAATTCTCACTAGCCTGACTTAGCAAGATTCTGGCTAAAACTCAGAGGTGGAGGGGTGTAGGCCCGGCCAAGACCTAGTTAAGAAGAGGGCCCAGAGGAGTCTGAATAAACTTTAACCAAGAAAGTGATGGGTAGAGCATGAAAGTATACAGTTGTAGAAGCTTAAGTATGTAATTCTCATGCAAAAACAATGATGTATAAATACATCAATAAGAGTAATTTGAAAAAAAATAAATAGTAACAATGAAAAAGAAACTCTCTGTCAGAACCAACAAGTATTTGCTGACAGGATCTGTGCAAATCAGTCAAGATTATCCACAATTCATCCAGAAAGGTAGCAGACTTCAAAGGGTCAGGTAACCAAGAACAAATGAACCAGGTAATTTTTTCTTTATTTAGAATATTGGGAACCATTGCAAGCAAATTGTTGAATTCATCAGTGCCTCTTTAGGGTAGCTGTAAAGTGAATGAAATCTAGAAACATCACTAGAGCGCTGATGTGTCTACCTTTTGTTTTCTGTAAGGTCCACCTGAACTCCTTGGTCAATGGCAGCAGTTACTGATCCTACTGCATTCCTCTCAGTTTACTCATTCATGGCAGAGTTGTATAAAACCTCTGTCTGAATTTTACATTTTATTTTATTTTGATTTTTGTTAGAATAGATGCTTGTTGGAGGCTAAGACCTTGTATTCCAATATGTGCTATATGAAGTTTTTTCACATTGAATAATTCAGAAAGCAGTAGAAGTCTATCCTTGCCAAATGCTCTAACTTCCCTCCAATCCCTCTCATCCATACATATGCCTTATAACTTCCTGATTATCACAACTATTTGTAGAAATGAATGTGATATCAGAATGTTAAATTTGTGTCAGTTGTGTTAAGGTAATGATCTTTAGGACTTTGACAGTTTAGAGATTATGGTGAAATGGTAGAGCTGATGACCAGCTGCTTATGAATTTAGTCATAGACACTGACCATTAAAGATAACCTGTGGCCTAGCTAATAAATTGTTAATTGGTGAGATTGAGAGATGACTGTCTACGTATACTTTCCCAAACCCATCAGAGCTGCCTTTCAAACCAAGTTTACAAGGCACTGGTAGAAAATACATGTTAAAACAACAACAACAGCAGAGCTTTCTGTGGCCTCCACCAGGGTAAAAATGGAAAATCAGAGGTTAAATTCCTGATGAAGAGATTAAGGGTCTTTCAATTACAAGCCTTGTCCCATGGGACATGAATAAAACTCCAAAGAAACAGTATTAGAACTCAGCACATGATAGAAGTTGAAAGGTCTTAGAAGGATGAACATAAACCTTCTATGTTAGCTAAAAAAAAAAAAAAATGAAGTTCCTATCCCACCCAGAGTTGTAGAGTAAAACTTAGCAGGTAGCTTGATGGTTTCAGAATACAAGTATTTGATCAGCTTTCAAAAAAAACTACATAAACATAGAAGTCCCTAATTATGAAGATGTTTTGTACTTGTCAGATAGACTTGAATCTAGACAATGCATTGTCAGTAATGGGATTTAACTCAGGCATTGTCAAGATCAGACCTTTGTTTAAGGAGGGTTGTTCTGATAAGACTGAGTAAATTGAGTTGAGGAAAGAGATTTGAGATGAAAAATTTGATTCAAAAGAGCACAATCCTACAGAGATCAGAACTTGCAATAGCAGAGTGGATTGGAGAGGAGGTGGTAGTTATGAGCAACATGATGCAGGGAGTCTGGACAGTGGTGGCTCAGGTGGCCAAAGTAGGAAAGCACCCTTGTTGATCACAAGGTATCTGGCTTAGATGACTGGGGGGAAAGGTAAGTAGTAATCATGAACAGGAGACATAAAGGAAAGAACAAGTTTAAGGAAAGATAATGAAGTCAGTTTCGAAAATATTTCACTTTCAGGAGCCAGTGGATTGTCCAGAGAGATACAGAGGCAGTAGAAGTGTAAACAGGAGATTTGGGGAGAGGTCAGATCTGAAAGCAGTGTCCTTGCATATAGGGTTATCAGAGGAGTGTACAAAGAAATGGCAGAGGCACGGATGGCTGCTTAGACAGCAGCTGACTTTAGGAGACAGAAAACAGAAGAAGCCCAGAGAGAAGAAGAGAGAGCCAGAGAGACAGGGGAGGAAGAAGGATGCATCACACACAACATGGGAGAATGAGTACTTAAAAGATTTCTGTGGCATGCTTTTGTTTACAAAATAAACAAAACTTTAATTTTAGACATTCGGGGCACATAAGATCACTGAAAGTAACATCCAGTTCTCTGGGGACAAACAGAAGATTAAGAACTATGAAAAGGCTATTGGATGTGGCACATCACGGTGACCCTTGGAAAGTAATTTTAGGAGCACTGTGAAGATGGGAGCCAGACTACAATGGAACAATAATTAAATAGGAAGTAGAGTCATGGGGTATAGATTTATTTCTTCCCTAAAAAAGAGAAAAAATCTATTGGGTGGTTTGGCAATCACTGGAAGGAGAGGAAAGAGAATGACTGCTTAGATTTTTTTTTTTTTTTCACTTGTTTACATCGGGATGAGAAAATGTGAGCAGAGTCAGGGAGGGTCTCAGGATCACTCAGTAGGAGAAAATGTAAAGAAAAATAGATTCTTAGGATAGTAAGTTTCTGAGCAAGACTGACTGGCGGTGGGTCAGGCTGCAGAAGACTAGTCTTGGAGAGAAAGATATTGTGTATAGTATGAATGAGAAAGGAGAAAAGATAAATCCTCAACAATTATTAATTGTACACTTACCATGTGCTAGGTGCCATCTCCATTAGGGATATACACTCAAAGACAAAAATCCTTGCAGGAGGAAATCAGAGAAATGATCGGGTGGAGGACATATGAGATTGTGTAGGAATCTGTAGCTTACGTGCTCTACCTGCTACTCAGTAAAATAGAAAAACAATGGATACCGGAGCAGAAGAATGGCATGATACTTTATCAGAATCAGGGTGCTAGGCTAGAGTGGAGTGTACAGGACAAGGTCAGTTAGAAGTTTACTGTAATAATACAGACAAGAGATGCTTGGTCCCAGGTGGCAGGAGTGGAAGTGATGAGAAGTGATCGCCTTATAAATAAATATTGAAAGTAGAGCTAGGAGTATTTACTAATTGTTCAGCTGTCAGAGAAATGAACCAAGGATGATTTCATTTGGGGTGAACATCTAGAAAATGGAAATTCCCACCCACCGATATGGATAGGATGGAAAAGGAGCAGGGAACAAACGAGAGGGGGCATACAATTTTCTCAGTTTTGGTCATACTAAGATTTTTCTCCATATCCTGCCAACACTTAATTGTTTCCAATCTTTTTTATATAGGTCATTTTCACACAGGGGAGGTGATAATCTATTGCAGCAATGATTTACATTTCCCTTAGAATAAATAATGTTGAACATTTTTCTTATGTATATGCTGGTAAGTCACCTGAAAGTCCTCTTTGGAGAAGTGTTTAGTTAAGGTCTTTTTTTTTAACCCATTTTTTTAGTTGGGTGTTTGTTATTTTATGTTAAGTCATAAGTTCTTTACATTTTTTTTGAAATTTACCCCTTGCTATCCTTGTTGAAATCAAGGTAAAGTTGGTCTCATTAAATGTGTTTTTCTTCATTTTTTTTGGAAGAATTTGAAATGGGTAGGTATTAGATTGCCTTTGAAGGTTTAGTAGAGTTCACAAGTGAAGGCATTTGGTCCTGGCTTTTGTTGTTAAGGAGAATTGTCACTATTCTTTCCATTTCTATGCTTGTGATTGGTCTATTCAAGTATTTCATCTTGTTTAAGTCTTGGAAAGTATGATTCGAAATGGTACAGTTTGTATATAGTCATATTACTCTTTTATAGTCCTTTGTATCTGAAGTATCTGTTGTAATTTCACCTCTTTCATTTCAAACTCTTTCCATTTGGGTTTTCTCTCTTCTTTTTTCAATGAATCTTATTGAAGGTGTGTCAGTTTTGTGTATCCTTTTCAAGAGCCAGTTATCAGTTCCTTTGTACCTTCTTTTGGTTTCTATTTCATATATTTCTGCTCTAATTTTTACCATTTTCTTCCTTTTGTATCATATGTAATCACATTCAAATATTTTTTGCAAGAAGTAAGTTATAAATAACCAAATGAAAACAACTTGAATCAAGATATCAAAAACACATTTAAAAATTTTTAGACATACAGATCTAAAGGAATTAGATATTAACATATAAGATCTCAATAGACTGAACTCTGGCCCCCAAAACTAATAAAACATAGTTAGCAAGAGTAAACTTCTTTAATTATTTTCAAAAAAATTATACATGGAGGGATTGGAGGAAATTTGTAAAGTGTTTATGTTAAAAAGACAGGAAAGGGATTTTAAGATAAATTAACCATGTGATGTAGTCACTAAAAAGTGACCAGCCTTGAGCTTCATTAATGGATTTCAGATCTAAAGACCATTCTTATGAAAACCTGAAAAAGCAATTTAAGAGCAATGACAATTGCTCTTTTTGTACTGCAGACCTCAGCTACCATAGCATCATTCAAAATCCACTGTGAATTTTACTAAGTCCAACACCTTAGTATGGGCTAAGTAATTAAAAGACAACCCCCTTTTCTATGTATTGCTTACAGAGTAGTATGAAAGTTTCAGATCTGGATAGTAGAAGCTAGTTAGAGGTCTAGAGGTCACTGAGTTAGGAATAGAGTTGCCAGAACTTTCTCTCACTTTGGACCCTATGTAGCATTTTTTTTCAACTCTTTTTTTAATATTAAATAATTTGTATTTAAATTTCACATCTTTGTAATCCCTTGGGTTCACCCACCACTTTTCATTCACCTTTAGAGACTGTGGAAACTTTTTCTTCAGTGTGTTTTTCCCTTATTTGCTAAAAGTGGATCTGAATCTTAATGAGACATTGAACTATATCCATATCTTTTCAACCACAAATTTTTGGGACAACGAATTCACTTTTTGAAAGGTTGGCATAAATTTTCAGTGGTAAATTTATGTAATGAGCTGTATGTCAGTAGCAAGGCAAGAAGCAAGAACTTCAGTTCTGGCAATGCATTGTCAAATGACTACACTAAACAAGTCACTCACTAAATCAGAACTATTCCAAAATGGACAGCTCAGCAGGTTTAGTGCTATGCCTGGAACAATGAAATAAATATGGTTCCTCAGCACCGAGCTGTACAGTTCATTATAATACTATTGGCCTTACATTCAAAAGTTAATGGGAACTTTCTATGTCTAAGGTATTGTGCTACGTACTGTAGAGAAAGCAAGGAGAAAGTAAAATCTCCTCCCCTTCCTTCCTTTTTCTTTCTTCTGTGTCCCCTTCCCTATATAGAGTTTATCTTCATCTTAGGATTTTTAAGCTCTAAAATCATTATCTAAAATCTCTCCTGATGAGAATGTCTGTGCAAACAAAAGATGTCCCAAAATCTCTGTGGTAAATTCACATATGACTACATAAATTTTAATAAATCTGTTAGTGAATGAATGAAGAGAAGCAATAGTTCTATGTTCTTTTTACTACAAAGCTAAAGATAATTAATGTTTATCTGAACTTGAAAGTTTAAAATTCATTCAAGAAATTTTCCTCAAGTCAATAAGCCAAAAATTAACCTATAACCACTTCACTGGATATATTAACATTTTCATAATGGAAGGACTACTATCTCTGGGCTAACAATTTCATATTTCATTAATCTATTACAAATTACCTGTAGAAATAAGTTGCTTCATCTCCGTATATCTCATCAAAATATTCTGCTTATTTGTTAACATTTTACCAAATTATGATGTTATTACTAGAAACACCACTATTGCTCCAATTATTTTATAATCTAGAGAATCTACAGATATGATAATTATAACAGTTATTCATCTAATTTAGCAAAATTAAAGTGGAAAGACTTTGAGTTAGTTCATAGAATGTAGTGTTTGATATCCAGGCAACTAAAATAATGTAGATTAGGACCAGTTCTATAAGAGTTTAGGTGACAGTCTACTTTCTTTTAAGAATCTTTCTCTCTCATTTTTGGATAAATTCATATGTTATACTAGTAGCCTGTATTTAAAAACTTTAGTTCTACAATCTAATCTTTCCCAGTTTTAGTACCATTTCCAGATAGAAGATCTCTCTTCAGAATTCTTAAAACCTTTCTAAATGGTATCTTTCTTTCTTGACCTTTAGGATAAAACCTTTTCATAATTAATCAATGAAGATTCATATCTGAATGAGTCTGAGAAGGAAAGTGTACAGCAATTTAATAAAATCATTTCAAATGATTGCAATTTCCTTATCTTGTGTGTATATATATATATATATATATATATATATATAACATATTTCCTCATAACAGTACTTTTGGACTTCAAATTCTTCAAACTCTCATCACCTATTTTCATCAGTATAAAACTAATATTAATAGTTGGCTCCTGGAGCCAATTTGTCTTCTAAACATTGCCCAAAACATTCTGATGAATATCATATTCACATATAAGGATTTTTTAAAATATTGAGTGTTTAATATTGAGTGTTAATGCTAAACTAACATTTAATACTAGTGCATCATGCAATGTCTTTGTCACAGTGGAGAGGCTAGTTCAACCAGACACATCAAAGTAAATGGTAAACAATTTGACCTAAGGTAAATGCTTAGTCCTGTTTAGTTCTGGGTTTACCATATGTGTGCATGAGCACAGACCTGCATGTTCTACTCATGTTTTATATACACTGATTTTTCTCTTTGACTATATCTCAACGTTTAATAAAGACATTTTCCTCATTTTATTACAAGGAGTTACTCAAAAGAACAACAAAAACATTTCTGAAGCAAGTAAAGATTAAAGTGTCCTGTCCATTTTAGTTTTGTATTGATTTTGTCTACATATGCAATGTTACACATTTTGATAGCTTCTTAAAAGAAAGTAGACTGTTTTGAAGAGATTCTGAATTTTTTTCACCTTTTTATTTCTTAAGAGAAAACTCCTTTGATCTGAATGTGATTTTTGCCTAAGGCTTAATAAAATTCAATAGCTGTTAAACTATACTTCTGCCTTGTATGCATTCCTTATTAAATTATTGAAGATTTCATTCTGGATTAAAAGTAATCAGGGTATTTGATATATCAATCAGTACCTATATTCTTAAGTCTGAAGCATGAATATGAAACAAATGCATAAAATTTGGGTCTTGTATCTGTTATTTTCCTTTTTAATATCAAGGAGGGTTTTGTTGTTTTTCAAAGGCACGTTCTATTTTTTTTTAATAAAGGAATTATTTAGTTCTTACCACTAATAAAGTATTCTGCTGATTGTGGGATATAGAGTCATTTTCCTTTGCCCTTAGGAACAAAAGGTGTAAATTAATGGGTAGATCCATATGCAATTCATATGTAAGTAATTTAAAAATATGATGGGCACAAGATAACAACTCATGGGTGCTATGGTGGTGGGAGAATTATGGGGCATATACAATGTAAGATATATATATATATATAATCAAGTTATAAATTGATCAGTAGAGATAAGGAGGGAATATCAGGACAAAGGGACAAAAACAGACTAGACAGTGTGGATTATGCAGTGGATGGCATCACAGCCATCCTGCTTAGGAAACTCCACTTCCATTTCCAAATGTGAGCACGGTATTAACCTGTGGGAATATGTACAAAGTCCATCCCTCATTTGACCATAATAACTCTTACTTTCTGAATACTCCCTGTGTCCCAGCCATTATCTCATTTCTCTTTCACTCACCTCCTTAAGAGATAGATGATATCAATCCCATTTTATTGAGAATAATGAGCTCAAAGAAATAAGCAACTTGCATGTGTGTGGTGATATGGCCAACAAGTGGAGCAATAACAAGTGCATGGAACCAGTGTTAGTTAATGCTGAGCTGTCACCCTTCTATCCAGCTTTGGAAAATAGGTAGAAAGGACTTTTGCATTTCAGATGAATGGGGTAACTACTCTTAATACTTGTCTCAAGACTATATGAGAATAGAGGTTTCTAGAGCAAATGACTATCATAGAGAACACATTCAGTATAGTTTCATGATACATTTCTATTTGTAAGTTGCATAGCTCATATTTGTTAATGGAAATATTTTGTAGCTTTTTTAGCTAAGTGATATATCCTTTCTTCTCTATTAGTATAAAATCTGGAAGCAGGGTAACTTTCTGATTAACAAACCAGATAAACAAATTACTTGATCTCTTACTTTATGAGTATAATGGGGGATGGGCAATGCACCAGACAGGTGGTTCTGAGAATTAAACCAGATTGCATAAGCTGAGAAGTAGGTTGTATTTCAGGCAAAAGTGCCAGAAGCTAACAGTAGGTGCCCAATCTATTCTGTCTATAAAAACTGCTTTTAGCCATTGATCATACTTCTATTCATATTTGTGGCTCCCAAATTCATATTTTAGCTGTTGTTTCTAGTGATGGATGAAATTAGGACACCTTAGATTTCAAAATCACCAGCACTGGACTGAGAAAAACAACTGATTTTCTGGCCCATTTATTACATGAAGCTCCCTAAGACAGAACAAAACAACTCTAACTCTGTTTATAGCCATATTAGATGAAACATGGATATAATTTGCAAGTTATTATCACCCTTACTCTACAGATTTCTTTTATTCCCTCGCCTGCAAAGCATTCATACCATTTCTTCCATATGCAATCATTTACATTTTCGAAGGCCAGCTATCTTTTTATGTAGATAGTTCTAACTTTGGATTATATTTCTGATGTCCCTGGTGTTAGATACTCCCAAACTAGCATCATCTTAAAGTTTTATGAATATGTTTGAGATCTGCATCTTCCTCCCAAACATTAATAAAAATATTGAATTTGAAAGAACATCACATACATACATCCCTATGGTAACCTCACTTACTACATCTCACCAGCTCTACAAGTTCCCAGAGGAATTACTCAATTCACCACAAACATTTGTGAGGTCTTTCGCTGGAGGAGACAGCTGAATAAGCCCAGCTTTTTGTCTTCAGAAGTTGCACATGTGATTTATACTTTAGGTGTTAAATATGAATGGACAATATTTTTATTATTTGATACTTAATATTAAATACTAGACAACTGTGTAAGTGTAACCTTTGAAAGTATGGCAGAGTGCTTAACAACCCACTAAAAGTATAATATTTCAGCAATTTTTTGCATGATTTTCATAGGAGATATTGAAAGATTATATATAGGCTCTTTCAACTGTCTATATTACAGTCTATGTGATGGTGGACAACTTACTTCATTGAACCATCATTTCTAATATTAGGAAAATAAACAAGAAGTATTTACATGTTTTATTCAATCCCTGGAAATATGAATATATAATAAATATATGATATTATTAGTCTTTATTATTATTTTTATTTTCTAGTCTCATGGTGGGATGATAGAAAATATTCTAATAAAAAGAATGGCTACCTAATATGCTGCCCCTTAGGAATCTTAGATTCTACTTTTCAAATATTCATAGAGCACCTCTGTAAGTGTCTTCACAGAATCAACCATGTAGCCAATAATCTCCTTCAAAAACCAGATCATGAGTAGAGTTTTAACACTATGAGGTCGAAGAAATGGATAGTTTCAAAAGTCTCCATTCTGTCACTTTTAAAGTAAAATAAGTGTGTCCAAGTAAAGAATGCTAGAATCACCCCCTTCCCCCCCACCCCGCCCCGCTGATAGATGAGGCAGCCACTCGGTGTAATTGCCGCAGGAGTATCTCAGTGCCATCTGGAGTTACATCCCTGCTGAATCATGTACTATGTGGAGTCACAGAATTGCCAACTCAGGAGTGCCGGAGAAAATTGGAAGAAAAGTTAGAAACTGAATTAAAGAGGCAAGGCTTTCCAACAGTTCCCACATATGCACTTTTTAAAATTCTGCTCACAACCATAGCAGTTTCAGATTTATGTGTGATTTTCATCAAGATAAATCTATCCAATTTGACACAAAGTAGGATTCATTCAGAAATTACAAGTATCTGTCTTTTTTATAATGGTGATTTACTGGGTTCTTAAAGATGATTCACACTTTGTTAAGTACTTCTTGATTTGACACATCCAGTATTGTAATGATGACCAGGTTGAAAAATCATGTCATGTATCTATGCATGCATCCAAAATCAGAGTGTTTCATTAACATAACCAAATAAAGTAGCTTTTCTTTGTTACCAAAAATCTCGATGTAAACCTTACTATTAGCTTTTTGAGTGTTTTTCAAACAATGCAGTTAATGTTTTTTCTCTAGTGCTGGCAACTAGCCTGACAACTTTTATTTCTGGGCTCAGCTGCATTCTGCATTACTTTAGAAAACTCCATTTGTACCCTTAGTCATCTAAAATGCTACAAAACACATCTGCATTTATTTTATAGTTATTATTTATTATAACACTATGCATTAGATTTGGCTGCGATAAGCTGCATTCTCCCTCCTCACCCTGTTTTATTTCTCTACACATGTCATGTGTAATGCATTCTGGATTGGCCTCTCTTAGGTACCATTCTCTTTTGGAGTTTAAAGGTCCCATATCTTTTACAGTGCCAGATTATTCCTATTACTCACAAGTTTGGTTTGGTGTTAGACACTCGTGTTGAATGTCTATTTTTTTCCTTGTAAGTGGTTTCAAAGATAGTATATTTATCTTCTGAAAAAGAACAAACTCAATTCTCTAATGCAGTTACTGCGCCAGCTCAACATATCCCGGGGCTGCTCTGGCAAAGGGCTGTAAAAGATTGGTATTGATATTCTGTGGCATTCAAATTGTCAAGCTCCCAACAGGAGGAAGAGCATTTAGCAAAGCTGGCCATGTGGCTGCTAATTACACTATTATAAACTAAATTTACAACAGGTGACTTGTAGGCTATGAATTGACAAGCACCCAAGCTCTCCTTCGATTATTTCCTCCATAAATTGAGAAGCAAAGTGGCGTTCTTGATGAGGTGCGTGCGTGCAGATCTTCTGCACACACAACATGAGTCCTACACAAGCCTTCCACGTCATCATCTCACACGCAATTGTATTGGTGCTGGCTTATTTTCATTCTTTGCTTGTGATTCATATTTAGTATATTCCTGTGTTTTATGGTTTTTAATCTGGAGAGTTACTTTAAGGCATGAGAATACCACTAAAGGAAATAACACGTTAACACAACACTGTTAAGATGCTGGGAATTTTCTTTCAATGGAACTTTCTACACATCTAAGGGTGGCACACAGATCTGCTCTGTATATCTGCTCAGCTGTGTGGCATGCTTGTCCTTTCAAAGTTACTAAGCAGCTAGGGAAAATTTATATTCAGGCATGAACTACATGTCATTGATGACAAAGATCCAACATGCTATGGAAATTTCCTGGTATATATTATAACTGTAGTTTGCCATCTTGGACAGATAATCCTGCCTCATTTACTGGAAGGTCATTTCACTGTGCTGTCAATAGCAGAGAAGGATCAGGTCGCCTTTGCTAGCATATTATACAAAAGCTGTCAGATATTCAGGATTACAGACACGTTAAATGCTCTAAGATTTCAGGCACTGCAGTATTAGTGAAAAAGATTTACTGTCATTTGCCATCATTCTTAAATATTTTTATTCTTCTGCTAAGATCCTGTTATTGTATGACCAAAATTTTATTACAGCTCTTTGTATAAGAGGAACCAGTGTTGGCAGGTTAAACTGGTTACTCTTATAAATGTCAGAACACGCACATTTTAAAATAAAAAATGGCCTAATCTGTCTTATTATCTTTCAGAATTAAATACTCACTCCCTTTATTTTTCCAGTCCTACAATCCCACTATATCAACACAAACTTTTCACACTTGGAGGACCAGTTTGTTAAGAGCCATGATAAACTGATTAAGAAAATTTTCATTATGGTCTCCATTATAAAAAGCACAACTCCCAAGCAAGATGACAGCAGTCCATTTTGGAGTGTTTACTTTTAAGTTGTGAGGCTTTATTATGGTGTTAAAAGATCATTGCTCTCACTGTACATTATAAACTCAGCGAGCATTAGTAGACAAACAGATATTGGCAACCTCTGAACATTTCAAAACAGCAAATTGTGTTTTTGAAAGGCATTTCAGGGTCTGAGCAATTCTCTTTGATATATATTGTTCCTACTGTAGCAAGTTTTTCCTATCTCTTGGATCAGATCTTTTCTCACCTTTTGAAAGAAGAAGTCAGCTAAGAAGTAGGTGCAAGTACTCAAGAGTGTTTATGATGATTTCTGCCTTTCATTGCAAGATGTCTTTGCATCTGTTCCTTGTTTTTCCAGCCTTGCAATCCTTCATTGATAGTCTCTCACTCCCCCTCATCTCCCCATCCCTAAATTCTTTGCATTTAGGGCACTTACTGTTATAGAATGTATCCAAATGTTTAATCCTAATACTTCTAGGAAACAGGTTCTTTATAGAAATAGGAAACCCTACACATTTGTATTATTCATTCCAAGTCTGAATTTGCATAACAACAAACAGGGAACCCTGGAGTCAAGGACTATTTCCTGGTTTATGACTCAGGCTTTTGATTTCAAAAATCATTTCTAGCTCAATCAGCAGCAGTATGTTGGACAATGAGTCAGAGAGAGGGTGCAAAGACACTGCACAGGCAGGAAGCTCCTTCAGGTACAGTGAAAATTCATGGACATGGATGGCCTGGGACACATTTTAAACATGGATTTTAAATGCTTAACAATTATTAAAAACAAAGATAATAGTAACTGATATTTCCTAATATAGAAAAATTTTAATGTACAATTAATTTAACTTACAAACATTGAATCCACATTTTAGAGAGAGTTTTTTAAGGCATATGGAATGTTTTCCTCCAGATGGAAGCACAACCCTGAGGGGATGATGACTTGGCTAATGGAGAAGAGAGGGATGAATGATTCTGTGTCCCCTATCAGGTCAGGAGACTAGTGTTGGAGCAATTAAAGGACTGAACCTGGGAAGAAGTGGAGGCTTAATTTATCATCCAATCATGTTCTCCCTTTTCTACGCAATTGTCCTTGGAAATAAATTCCCTGACAAGTGCATTTACTTTAATACAGCAAGTAAGGGAGTAAATGTATTTTTAAAAAATTATTATTAGTTTTATTTTACATAATTATCTACCCTGAGGTTCTTCCACCATCTTATGCACCCATGAACCATCATCTATCTTAATCTTTTATGCCCCTCCCACTAACCCCTCCCCAAGCTCTATGCTTCAGTTTTGCTGAGAGTTAGTTTTTATTTTTATTTTTGTCTGTTTGTTTGTTTTCCCTTTATTTCTCATATAAGTGAGACTATCCAGTATTCCTCTCTTCCTTTCTGGCTTATTTCTGCTAGTTTGATTCCTTCTAGTTTCATCCCTGTTGTTGTGAATGATAGTTTGTCTTTTTTGATTGATGAATAATATTCCATTGTATACATAGACCACAGCTTTTTGTACAATTTGTCTATTTTGGGGCATTTGGATTTGGTTTTTCACATACTACCTGAAACTTAGAAGGTCATCCTTTATTACTGGGTTAGCACTGATGTTGTATAAAGATCACTCCTTTGGAAGTCAGGGTCCTTTTGTCTCCCATTATCCTGGGGTTGAGATCATCAAGACCTCTTCCTCACCTTCCATTGCCTCTGATGGAAAATATGGGCTGTGGTTTGAAGGTCCTTTCTGACACCTGTGATCCAGGTTTTGGAGTGTCACACTTCAGGTTTTGGAGAGTCACAGAACAGTGCACTCATTAAAACAACATCGCATCTAACTATCTTTTTAAGATCCAAACCTTCTATCCTTTTAAATATATTACCATTCCAAATAAGTCTGCTGCAGTTTTACCCTAATACCTTCGAAGACATTTAATAAACATGTCCTGATGTGTAATTAAATCATAAGACTTCACTCCATTCAATCAAGCAGAAGTTTATACTTACCATGAAAACACTGGTGTCCGTTGCTCCCTTACACCTAGACTGGGAAGTTTTATATCCACCTTTTTGGAAAATGGGTAATTAACTAGGGAGCAAGAGAATCTGCAAATCCTCTTCCCCAGAATCTGCATGAAGAAGGAAGTACAATGGTTATTTTTGGTAATGAAAATTGCCAGCACTGCAGCAAGTGCCTTAGGAACAATGAGAGAAGTTAGGGGTCTGCATTCTTCTGAGATGGCTGGTGTTCTCTGGATCAGTCATTCTTTATCAGAGATGTGGTTACACTTCATCAGTGATAGGGGTTCGGGAGAAGGAGGTGATCAAGCAAGACTCTATGCAGGGGAGAGCAGTAAATCTGCATGCATGGCCTGTCTGCTCTGAGTTCATTTTCCAGTCCCCGTACCAGCCTCAGCACTCTGGGAATATGAGGCCAGGTGTCCAGGACGGTGATAAGGAACTATAGTTGGACTCCACAGGCTGCTGACATCACTGCAGGCTGGCCTGCTGCTGCACTGTCTTTGTTCCATTCACTATAAAAGGACAGCTGAAAATGAAATGATAACATGCTTTCTTTAGGGTGTGAACCCCTTCCCCCAACTCCCCGGTTTTCCAGGTTGCTGGCTAGTTGATTAAAGCACACCTTAAAGATACAATTTCTGTTTCTACTTTCTAGGTCTTCAGTGGTGACAGGTGGCTTGAATTCCGGTCTTCTCATTACATCAGAAGTGTTCATGGGTGTAAATAGTTTTTGGTTTCCACACAGCTATCTTCTGTCTCTCCTGGACTGATATTAGATGTTATGATGTTATTATGGAAATAATCCTGAACTCCCATCAGCAAGTGACTTTGGGATTCCTGAGACTTTCTGTAGTCACTCTCCCAATACCAGGCACTGAGGTCTCCCTCCCCACTCCCTACACCCTCCCCACTCCCACCTCCAAGCTCTAAGAGTCATCTGAGCCCTGGACAGACAGGTCAGCACGTGAAATTGGAATTGGAAGGAGACAGTTTCCCTGGCAGTGCTGGCAGTTCATTGCTACCATCAAGACTAGGATCAGAAAAAATTCTCTATCTATGCTCACTTAGCTACCCAGAGCAAGAGAAATCTGAGAAGTGGCTCAGAAAGAAAATACCTGCTTGATTTAGACACAAGGAGATTATCTTTTGTAGGTTGATTTTTCCGACATAGCTTAGTGAATCTATCACATTTTCTCCTCTGGGCTTTCTTATACTGTATTTTGTCACAGGTTAAGAATTTTTCTCTTTTGTGCAAACTATTTTTCTGGAACTGTCCCCAAAATGCAATGTGAAGTAGATACTTGGACCTCTTCCATTTCCCACCTTTATAAAAGTTAAAAGAGAGGTAGGGAATGTCGGCTGAGAGAGAAAAAGCAAGACTTTTTGCAGCTCCGAAACTTCCTCTCATTATTTTTTTGGTCTTAAATATTATATATCCTTACATTATAAGGATAACTTCTGAATAATATATTCTGGAGTTAATATTTGATATTTTTATTCCATTTGCAGAAGTAGAAAGTCACAGGAGAGTTAACACTTGGCTCATCAGCTGTTTCCATGAAAATCCTAGATTCAAAACCATTCAAAGAGCCCCTTCTATATGGCTCACGAAAGCCAGGTAATATTACTATTACAAAGAGGATGATAATTATGATGATGATGCCAATGGTAAATTACTAACATATAGTGCTGTATGTAAGCAATTATTTGGATGCTTCTCTTTACTTAATCCTCACAACACAATGAGCAGTCATTGTACTTATTCCCATTTTACAGATAAGAAACTGAGGTGCAGAGAGATTAAGTGACCTGCCTAAGCTTGGAAACTAGCAGAGACAATATAACGAAAGCAATTTTCCTTCTTAAACACCTAAGTCTTTTTGTTCTTTATTTGTGCCTGAGATTCTTCAGACTAGTAAATCTGGAGTTGAGTATCTGAAAACAGCAGCCATAAGATTTTAAGGTGTGATTCCCTGAGTGTTTATCATTTAAAAGCTAAAATGAAAGGTGTTAATCTTATTCATGGATTGCTAGACACAGATTCATTGGTCACCCCAGTTGTTTGAAACAGTCATTTTAAATCTTCTTCTTAAAAAGAGATATATAGTATGTATACCCTAAATTGAAACAAAGATTTTATTTGGAAGAATAAAAATTAAGTTGCTACTTTCACCATCATATTTCTTTTTCCTAGAAATGGGATCTGTTTTGCATGGGACTAAATTTCTAATTTTGAACTCTGGTTTGGAGCCAGATCAACTTCTCTCACTTGGAATGGGTGTATTTTTCAAAGATTGTTGGAACTAATGTGATTGCCTTGTTCTCTTTGTTGAAACAGATGTTTTATCCATGCTGAATTTGTTTGTTTGTTTGTTTGTTTGTTTGTTTTTGGAGACCAGGTGTCGCTATTTTTGCCCGTGGAACCACAGGCTCAGGTTGCCCGGGGGTACCACAAACTCAAGCGATCCCCAGCCTCAGCTTCCCAGGTAGCTGGGATTACAGGTGTGCACCAACATGCCCAGCTACTTTTTTGGGACTAGGTCTTGCTACGTGCCCCGGGGAACTTGAACCGCGATCTCTGGCCCAGCCGGCCGTGGCTTCCTAGGCTGCCACCTATAGGTGTGAGCCACCATGCCTGGCTCCAGGCTGAATTTGATGTAGGGAACCTTACTAAAGGGGAAAGAGTATATTTTGTTTGTTTGTGTGTCTTCTTTCCTAAGGAAGGAGGAGTTGTTGACGGAGGTGAAGGTAGTACCTTGATGGCAAGAAGAGAGAGTCTGTTTCAAGATGAATAGGGAGACTGAAGCAATGAAAGCAGGCATAAGCTTGAAATACAAGAGAGGGTGGGGAAAAGAAACTTGATTCTTCATGTGGTGATTTGGATCTAATGTGAAGAATAGGAAATTCAGGGGAAAATTTGAAGTTAGAGCAGAGGGTGAGCAGTTTATCGCCCCCATAGTACTGAAGGTGGATGGCAGCACAGAAAGGCAGAGATCTAAGGGCTAGGAAGGTTAGAAATACAGGCATTGTGAATTCAAGCATTGTTTTCCTACAGTTAACAGAATTGCATCAACAGTCTCTGAATACATTGCTAGAGCAAAGTCTTGGATACCAACTAAGTTATGGAATTTGAAGAGGCTTGAACATTGATGATACCCTCAAAAGGTAATAAATGGCATTAGCAAAGGGATTTCAGAAGACTAAGTAAAGCTCCTAGGTAGAAATGTAGATGTTATTAAGCTCAACGTCAAATGATGTTATCTCAGTGATAAATTAATCAAGTTGTATTATTTTCTCACTTTTAGATTTTCTGTCTTTCCTGATCAAAGTAGTAATTAGTAATGGGTAAAAGACTTCTGAGAACTTAGACAAGTATTAAAAAACTCATTGTGTATTTGAAGTGGCTCTCACTTCCCTGAGCATTTGTTGTTGATCAATATCTTCTATTCTTCCTCCCTATGGTTACTCCCTCCCTGGAAAATCAGATTGACCATGACCATAGTCCATTTTTCCTAAATGGCAGCAGCTGAGTTAAGGTTAAATTGCCAGCACTTTGTAGGGAACTGTAAAGTTCCCAGGTTTGCAGGTGTCTGGGGAAAGGGAATGAGCTTGAAGGAAGCACATGCTGGGTGGATGACTATTGTGCTGCTTGGATGATGCTTCCACATTTCCAGATATTCTCCATGGAAAAGCCATGACTCCATACAGGCCATTAGAAATAACTCAGCAACTCTATTATCCTGGTCCTGTCTCCTGCTGCTGTTTGTCTCAGGATGTGCCAACTCCCTTCTGTGCTTGAATTACCTTGCCAGGCCCCCTTTGGAAGTCACCACATGTGGTGGTTTATCTAGCTGAGAATTGCTTTGAGGAGCAAAGGTTCCAGGTATGTAGGTAAACTGCCTCAGTCTCAGAATCTGTGAGCCCACAGGGAGTCTGTGACCTTGATGTAGAGATGTAGACGGAGGCACAAAGCTGTCCAAGGTCTGTCCAGGATACAGGCAAGGTTGTGAGACTCTGGGGGAAGCATTCAGGGTAAGTAATACTTGAGTAAAACTTTTGCCCCTCCACTATAGATTCTACCCAAGGGCCAGGAGTGTTTTCTTATGTGTTTGTTGTTTCTTTCCTATCTATGAACTCATAAGAGCAAGTAGCTTGATATTTTATACATATGGTCTTAGCACATCATCTTGCCTATTAAAACTGTGAATGAATGTTTGTAGAAAAAGTAATTTTTAAATGGGGCTACATATTATCTTTTTCAAAAACCAAAACTGAAACCTTAAAATTAAATATTCACATTCTTATCATATCTACTTATCATATGTTTAGATATCAGAAATTCAGTTAAAATAGTGGTCACTGGGTCTCATTAAATCCTTTTGTATTAAAAACAAAACCAAAACCAAACAAAATTCTAATGCTTTTTCCAAAAAAGTTAAACTAGCTCTAGGTTAGATTTTTAAATTACATCTAGGAACCAAAGGGACCATTTTTGACATGTGGTGATGAAAACATCACCGACCCATTTTACAATGCCATTACAAATGATGCTTTAACGTTTGAGGAAAATGACTAACAGTTATTTTAAAAATGATTCATTGTTATTAACTAATTTGCACACTATTCTTCATAGGTGAGATTTTTAATGACTAAATAAACCAAGGTTAGAGTGTTTGCCCATCAGTATGAAGGCAGAAAGGCAGGAGGTTTCATTGGAACATTTCATTAATGTTCACTAATTCTTCTTTTCTACAGATAACTAACAGGGGTACCCAGCCTTCTGTCACACCTTTGTTACCTAAAAACTCAATATGAATCCATAAAGCATCATCTTAAGATAGCTATAAAAAATTGCAAATTTAGGATAGTGTGATCACAGTGTTGAAAAGAACGATGTAAAGGATCTGTTGAAAGGAAAACTATCCTAAGCAGGTGTATGAAGATATAGTGTAAGGCAGCACAGGTAGAAATGTTTCAAGCACAGCTCATGTTTCACACCTAATGAATCTCAATACATAAGACCATAATTTCATCTTTCCAATTTTTCTACATAAATAACTTAAAATTAGTTTTGTTGTTTTTCAGGTACCATGAAAATTAATTTTAAGTTCTGTATTTATGTAGAAAAATTGCAAAGACAGTAAAATAATCTTTGTATTCAGTAAGAAGGAATCTTGTAATAGATTTTGCAATAAAACGCTTGCATCTGAAATGATACTTCTACTTGCATACATATTCAATTCAGAAATATACTTATTCAAAATATGGAGAAGGTTGATTATTTTAAGCTAGAGAGAAAGATAGAACAAAGGCAAACCTTTCTGTCAATACTGAGAAATACACGCAGAAGCAACTGTTGTTGATCAGGAGATATTCTAGCAGAAAAATATTTTACAAGGAAACTGATGGATTTTCAAAAACTTATTAATAATTTTGTACAGGTATTTACCACGTGTGTGCATGTGTGTGTGTATGAATGTGCATTCATTTTCTTTTTTCAACTACAGTGATAAAACACATGGTATACTGTAGAAATGCATGCACCAAGGTCATGATCTTCTGACTGGGTCTTTATCTGCAACATACATTAATTCACATGTCATCAGACAGGAAACTTAAAGGGCTCAGGGTTTCTGTTCTTGTATTTTCTCTTACCTATATCTTCAAAAGAAAACAAAATATATCACTGTAATTATAAGAAAGAACAGTGGAAAACTAAAAATAATTTAAATTCAAATTTTGTTCAAATTAACCTAAAGATAATTAGTCATAGATGGGTCAAATATAGTACCCATATGCAAGAAAATGAATTCCAAATTTGGGGAAAGTTTTTTTTGAGTTTTAGACTATTAGCATGTAGTCACAGTGACACTTTGTGTTCACTGTTAGGGAATGCAGTCTAGGGAAGTGCTAGATGAAAGCATACCATAATGCACTGTATGGTGAAGAAGACTATAAAATCCAACTTGGGGAAATGCAAGGAGACAATGAAAAAGAGTAAATCCAAAGGAAACCTGTAAAATTTGACCTGACTCAATCATATAAATATGACGTATGTTTAGCACAGTGTACCCCCCAACTTCACTAACAAATTATCTAATCAAGCATGCTCTCTCCTCCTTTTAAATTGATTGATCTGCTGAAAATATGTCATTTATTTAGATATGTCTTTGCAGATTATTTCCATTATTTGTTAAAGTCTCATGAAATAACAGGACTTATGCTCTGAAATAATCAGACAATCACTTCCTGTAGTGTTAAAATTTTTCTTCTATCTTAATGAAGTAAATATGTGACAAATTTCCATAACTGCTACTGAAAGAATACCTTGAATTCAAATACCTAGATATATATCATATCACTATATATATTTTGTTGAGGATATTTAATTTTTAATGCAAAAGGAATATTTTATTTTAATACAGCAGCAACATTTATAAAGGTGGTAAAATATAGATTTAGAGAAAAAAATCATTTCACACCAAATAGAAAGACTTGAATTATTAGCATATTTAAAATATAATAAAGTAGTTGGAAAAGAAATTTCAAAAACTTTCAACAAATAAATCACAGAACTGGATTTTGGTGCAAAGCATTAATTACTATACCTACATATGAAATAACTAATGTGTACATAGAATGAAATACATAAATTATTTGAGCTGAAAGACCAAAAACTAAAGGACATCAAACTAACAGGCATCACTTTCAGTTGCCTTATACAATCTTGTCAAAATAAATTTAGAATTAGTTGGAAAATACAAGCTATCTAAATAATTACTAGGGACATTGATTAACTCTTGACAGAAAACTTTACCAACAAAATATAAGAAAAAAATTAAAAACATCAATATCAAATGGTGTTCATGTATATATTTATACATGATTATAATACTTGAATACTTGAATAGTAAAGTTTTATTTATATTCTGAATGATTTTAAACATGTTATCAAAGACGAATGTAAGACTAAAATATTAATATCGTAATTTTCTGATCTTATGAACAAAAATACTTAGTATAAAAAATTTCCAAAATGTGAAAATTTGTAAATTTGTAATATGAATTTTTGGCAACATTTTACTTGAGGTGACATTTGTTTATAACAGTGCGACTTAGGGAAATAGGTTCACACCTCTTGGGTTATATGTTACTACACCATAGCCACAACTAAAGTAGCTGTAATCTTTGACCATAGACTGTTGGTTCCCCCGCCCTTCTTGGTTTCTTACCCTGTACTCTCCCAACCTCCCTCTCTATATTCTAGTCTCGATTCTTCAGTCAGATTCCTACTATTTATTTGGGTTTAGTTTTGTCTGTTCCATATTTTGTTTCTTTATACTGCACTTGAATGAATCAATCCTTTACCGGTCTTTCTCTTTCTGACTTATCTCACATAATCTCCTCCAGTCCCATCTATGCTGTTGCAAATGGGAAAATGTTAACATTTTAATGGCTAAGTAATACTCCATTATGCATCTATCACATCTTATTTTTCTACTCATCTATTTTTGGGCAATTAAGGTGTTTCCAAAACTTGGCTATTGTAAATAATTCTGCAATGAACATAGGAGTGCACATTTCCCTTTGAATTAGTGTCCTTGCATTCTTCAGATAAACATCAAGAAGTGGAATACATGGGTTTTAAATTCATTTGTCTGTAGTCTATATATGTTAAATCTCTGTTGTGGAATTGAAAGAGACAGAATTGCTTAGAGAGTTAAAAAATAATTAAATGGATCATTTTGTGTACTTTAAAATAATTCATTGACTTCTTTATGTTCTCCTTTCAACTTTTTCTAGATAAGTTTTTAAAATTAGTATTTGAAGCTCAGATAATCTAGTGATCTTGCCCCTAATCTGAGAATGAATAAAGACTGGAACAAAGGTTCAAACACAGAGGTAACTACATACTCCTTTCCATGGTACTGCTGGTGTATTTCCTAGTTTACTCAGCAGATTCATATCTGTAAAGTTGTATATATGAAGTGTTTTGATAACTAAATTACTACTTGACAAAGAATTTGCTTAAATTTAAGAGTACTCTTGGGTAGTCCCTTTAAGTTTCCAAATTTAAGTATTCATAATTCATTTCAATTTCCCATAGAGAAAAATAACTTTTACTACATAAATGTGTTCCTTTGCACTAAATAAGCATATAATTATTAAAAAGTATGTAGGATGACAAAACACCTGCTAAAAAATATTTCACTAAAACTAAATCTATTTCTTCTTATACTCTGCAAATCCTAGCTTAATACTAAAAATGAAATGTTTAGGTGACCTATTATGGTCCAAGCTGTCAAAAGTCTCCTTAAGGAAATGAGATTTATTATGATAGGTGAAGGGTTTGTCTAGTCAAAATGAAAAAAGGAGCAGTGGCTGGAACACACTCCATCAGAGGAAGTGGAGCCAACTTTGAGATTAGACAATTAAGTAGGACCCAGAGTTTAAGATTGTCTCTAGATTCAGTAGAAAGTATTTTAGATCCAGAAAGAGGGTTTTAAACAAGAAAGTTCTTCGATCTTTGATCAAAGATTTATTCCGTTATTTTGACATGACACTGGAAGCTGGAGTCACAAAAATAAGAATGCAAACATTAAATCAATTAATTGAGTTGAAGAAAAATGGCAGAACACCATTAATAGCAATATTCATGCTATAGTAATCGTCAAGAAGGAACCCATCCCAACTTTGAGGATAAAGTAACTTTGAGGATAAAGGTTAAATGAGTGAGCAATTCTAATTACAGGCTGGTCTAGAGTAGGAAGTAGGAAATGATAGTGAGTAAGGTTAGTCAAGAAATATCGCCAAAGAGGTAAGCTCTACCTCAATGCAAATATCTTTAAGTTGCCTTAGTTCCAGAACATTTCTTGGTAGTACTTGGATAGTTTAAACTTAATTAGTATGGATATGGTTTTAAAAATTCAGATATGAGGTAAGGAACCAATTGGTTGAAGTTGTAATGACTACGGTAGCTTCTTATTTCACTCATTTCACCGTAAGTATTCTAGTGCAAGTGTTCACTACATTATGTTCAGAGAAAATATGGAATTCTTATCCAAACAGACTGTACTAGGTGAGTAATGTGGGTACAAAAGGACACCTGTACCCGGATGTTTACTGCAGCACAATTTATAATTGCAAGGTCATGTAAACAACCTAAATGCCCCAAAACAGAGGACTGGATGAAAAAATTGTGGTATATATACACGATGGAATATTACTCATCAATTAAAAATGACAAATTGGACGACTTCATAACAACATGGATGCATTTAGAAGAAATCATATTAGCAGAAAAAAGCCACAAAGAAAAAGGTAGAAACCAAATGGTCTCACTAATGTAAGGGATATAGGGGAAAAAAAAATAAATAAATAAAATGAAAGCCTTGAGGAAAGTCAAAACAAGCTAAGCAACAAAATGAAATGCACAACTATGAACAGGAGGGAAAAGGGGGAAGGGGGGGGCAAACCCTTGAGATTACAAAGTTCTGAAATTTATATATAAATAAATAAATAAATAAATAAAAGAAATGAGAGAAATTTGGTCTGAACCACAAAGAAGAACTTAAATATTGAGATAATCTAGATTTCAGCATCCCACATCATTGCAGCCTTAATCTAAGCAAAACTCTGTCTAGTATGGCCAATTCAATAACATTAAGCCAATGATATGTTTTAGAAAATGCAGTTATTTATACTAGTGTATTATCTTCTACCTGTGCAATGGTATGTAAGTTAATTGATATGGAAAATGTTTTGGATAATATGGTTTTGGGGGAAGAGGAGTTGGGGGGAAAAAAACCTCATTCAAGGCTCTCAGTTCACTAGGTACATTCCCTGCTCCCCTAATCCTTGAGAACCAGAAATTTCTATCTTCTTCTTGTGTGAAGAATTGCTATTTTCCACATGTGGGATTTAGTTTTCTCCTTTTTCTCCCATCATCTTTGCAAATATGCTTGCTTCATAGCAGGGTTCAGAGGGTTAATCATTTATTTAGTGTGTAGAAAAGTACTTTGGGTATCTCAGAAGAAATATCTTATCTAGAGAATAAATAATACATCAATAACAAGCTAGTGAATTGTAGCTATTGTGAATCTCTCATCTCATGCCCGGCCTGAACCCAACCAGTTCTTCATCCATGGGTGGGCAGGGTGAATTGCTGAAGTAAAACACATTATTCCTGGCTCAGACAGTAAGAGCAATGGAGAGCAGGTAAAGGGTTTACAAGAGTTGAGTTGAAAAGGGGAAGATAAATAGAAAAGTAAGATAATCCAAAAAGTGGATTCTTAACTTTTTTATTGTTAAAGAAGACCTTTCTTACTTTTGAATATGCATGACTGACCTGCTGAATGCTTTTTGAAAGCTAAAGTGTATTTACTCCCCCCCCCAATGAATTTAGAATAAACAATCCCAAGTATAGAGTGATAAACCAAAAAAGACCTTCACAGTTGACATAGGCCAAGTGGAGATCAACTGTTTTCATCACCATGACAGTCATGAACATTGCTAATCTTCAGTTTTCCTTCTGTAGGCAAGATATCCTTCAATATAATCTTATACCATATAAAATGTAGAAATCATCCATGAAGCTCAGTGTATTTGAACAACATTCAATTAGGTTTTAGAAGCCTCTACTTCACTAACAATTCTCTATTCTCATTCCATTCAGATTCTGCAGAGGCAAAGTCTGTGGCTAGCTCAAGGCACATGGCAGGGAGCTGGTGCAAACCCACTCCCTCATAACCTCTTCTCTTGAGGAGACACCTCTGTTCAGCTGTCATAGTCAGAGAAAATCATTCATAATCACTGAGAAGTTAGTTCAGTCAGTGCTTGCTTCCTACTTAGTATTATTTGAGTTCATGACCACCAGGAAGGTAGGCATTTTGAGGGAAGAAAAGAGGCAGAGAGAAAGGCAACTTTTGGAATCTGGGCTTTTAAAAATAAATTCATTCGTTAATTTACTTTAAAAAAATAAGACTACACTGGTTTACAACATTATTTGTGATTTAGAGGTATGAGATATCCTCCTTCAAGTGTTATTGTTACTAGTTTGGCTTTTCCTGATACCTTGTTTCTCTGTATTCCACATATAAGTGACACCATCAGGTATTCTTCCTCTGCCTTACTTTACTTAGCATAATGCCCCCAGCTCTATCCATATTGTTGCAAATGTCACAAATAGTCAATCAAAAGCTGAGTGGTATTCTATTGTATAAATATACCACATCTTCCCACTCACTCATCTGTTTTGAGGCACTTTGTTTGTATAGTTTGGTTATTAGAAATATTCTGCAGTAAACATAGTGTGTACATCCCTTCTCACTGGTGTTTTATATTTTTTGGGAGAATAACTAGGAGTGGAATTGCTCAGTCACATGGCAGATGCACTTTTAATATTTTGGGAACCCTCCATTCTGTTTTCTGCAGGGACCAGCAGATCAGTCTACATTCCCACCAGCAGTCTAAGAGCTCCTTTTTTCTCCATATCTTCTCCAATGCTTATTTCTGGTATTTTTTTGTTATAGGCCATTTTCACAGGTGTGAGATGGTATCTCATTATGGTTTTGTGATGATAAGCAAGATAAGTGCTTTAAGCATTTTGTCATGTCCCTGTTGGCTATCAACATGGATTTTTTTATAACTTTCTTTTTTGACAAAATAAAGAGAAGCTCTAACTCTTTTGAGACTCTATTGATACAATTAGATACTCACCTAGTTGGAAAAAAGAATTAAAACATGGTAAGAGTTACAAGGGGCAAGGAGGCAGGAGAGAAATTATGCTTTGAGTGCAGGAACCTCCACTGCTCTTGTTGGATGGTTTGAAATTACCTCTAGGATGGGTGTTGATTTTTCCCATCTACCCAGAGACCAAATGGGAGATTCACTCAAAATTCCCCACTTTTCCATCCCCAAATCAATAGAATCTCTACTCACTCTGTACTGAGTATTTTTATTCAACTCTTGCCACACATCTTAGCACCACCTATCTAGCATCTTGGTTTTCAACAAATGAGTGGAGGTTAGTGGCCATGGGAAGGAAGAAGTAATTGATCTTCTGAACTCCTGGAGACTGAACCTTCTGTGCTCAGACAAGCAAAGTAGATGTCACCATATTCTAGCTCTCCAGTAACCAGGCTGCTCAGAGGGGCTCAAAGGGAACTAGCAAGCAGTAGCAAAGAGCAACTGAGAATCTCTAATACCACTTGGAGGAGTTGCACAGGGTGCTCCTTGGAGGAGGGCCCACGGGGATGAACCTGTGGAAGTAATCCCGGGTTGAAAGGGTCAGAAGCTGCTAACTAGCAAGCCACAGGGAAAAAAAAGATCTTTTAAAATGTGGCTTCCCTACCGGCTTTTTTTTTAACCAGGTTCATCTCACCCACATGTAGCAGTTGCCACTCAAATGCAGTTTAACAAGGAATGTTATTAACAAGGGAATTCAACTGGGAAAATGAAAAGTTCTTACTGCCACAAATGGCCAGTTATCTTACCCTAGTCACCATTTACAGTCCCAAAGATCTCAAAGAAACATGTCCAAGATGTTGCCCCTTTACCCCTCCAACCTCAGGCACTTTTGCAAAGTCCAGTCCTTCTCCAGCATCTTCTCTTCTCTTCTCTTCTCTTCTCTTCTCTTCTCTTCTCTTCTCTTCTCTTCTCTTCTCTTCTCTTCTCTTCTCTTCTCTTCTCTTCTCTTCTCTTCTCTTCTCTTCTCTTCTCTTCTCTTCTCTTCTCTTCTCTTCTCTTCTCTTCTCTTCTCTTCTCTTCTCTTCTCTTCTTCTCTCCACCGTTCTGTGCCATTCAGCTTTTCCAAGATTCTTCAAACTTTTTTTCACAATTGCTGATGCACAAACCAGTTTTTCAAATTCTTTGCCATCTGCAGGTACCAGCTCTCCATGCCACCTTGCTGTGGAGCCACACTCTCCACACTGGCCACTCTTCCGCCAGTCACCATGACTTCATGCCACCTCCAGAGCACTCCTTAGGGGGCCTCCCCTGGCCCGGTCATGTGGACCTGTTCTCTCAGTCCACCATACTTGTCTTTCCTTTTTTTTTTTTTTCTTGCTCTTTCCTTTGATCTACCTTTTGGCATATCTCACTTCTTCTCGCATGACTTTCTCTCAGACCCTGCCCACCAAGGCATTTTGGCACCTATTCAATTTTCAACTATGTCATTACCTACCCTGTGTCAGAAGTAGTACAGTGCAGTTAGGCTGGAGGCAGAGCTGAAGATACATACTTATGGCCAGACCTCTGTTATGATTTAGGAATAACAGAGACGGAAATGAGAGAAAGAGAGTTGTGTTTCCTGGTGTGCCTGGGAAGGTAATAGTACTTGTTTCCAGTGCATTGAAAGGAGCTTGTTCTCAGGCCCACTAAGAAAGGAACTTGTTCTCAGGTTGACTCTTAGTGGTAACTCTATTCAGCAGTGAGGACACTCCCATCCCTCTTGACTTCCTTAGGGAAAGGGAGCAGGACACGACCTGTGTCAGTTTATCTTTCAGATCTGTCAGACATCTTCTGTGACAGCAACTTCCTCTCAGTTCATTACTTTGTGTCTAGAAAGAACTCTGCAAAAGGATATGCCCAGACTTAGAAACCTAGCTGCTCCTCTATCCATCACCTCCTACTTTACTAAGCATCACCCTTTTCTATTCCTTTCTAGCCATCCATGAGATCATATCTCTCTACATCAAATACAGTATTGAAGGTCAGTGCAATCTCACTGAAAAAAATATATACTTTATGAACATTGGATCAGATTGTCCTCTATGATAAAAAAATTCTTAATTCTATCCCTTTCCTTTTGGGTGGAAAAGAAAGCAGTTGGCCACCAATAGATTAAATGATTGTATTTGTGGAAGGAGGGTGAATTGTAACATTTGTCAGTTGGAGAAATCAATAATCCAAATATTAGTAGGTCTCATATCCTCTTAATAGCCTCATGTTCAATACTCCTTACTCCAGGAAAACTTTCATTTCCTTTGGTGAAAAATCTCCATGTGGAATGAGTATAGATCCCATGCCTCAGGCAAGGACTACAAGATTCTATAAATTAAATCACTTGTAGCTGCATGAAATAACCTGTTTAATTCCCAATATTGAAAAATATTGGTCTTTAATGGTGCTGTAAATCCTTACCACCAAACATAGTTGCTTATTAATTCAATCATTTTAAACAATGAATGGCAGAGAAGTAACTGTAATATTTTCAGCACAAAGTAATATTCAACTTTTTTCACTCTGGCCAAGTTCAGCAAGAAAACCAGATCAGAACTTCAGTAAAGCTGTGAACAGAAAGACTTATTTTGTTGTTCTCTGGACATTTCCTAAAAGTCCTCCAAGCCAATTTAATGAATGAGTTATGTAAATTGGATTTCAGAGACTTCAAGTGTGGTTCTAACAATGTTGATCACTATTTGCTTCTATTTTCTGTTCATAGTTTGAAAGTCTTGTGAAGAAAGAATAGACTCTAGTGAAGCTGTGGATCTGTAGGTTATTTTCCACTATTCAAATATTTTCATAGCTCTAGCTCTGTCCTCTTAGGCTTAAAACATGTAAGTAAAACAATGATAATCATTCCCATTTTACAGCTGAGGAATTAAGAACCAGATGAAAGGATAGGCAAACCAAACCAAAGACAGATGTTGACTTTCTGAAATTATTTTGAGAATAATTTAGATATCTACCTGTTTTTGACCTTCTCTTCCTCTCCTCCCTTCTCCTGTTTCTTTCCCTACTTCTTCGATTCCCCCCCTCTTCCTTTTCTTATTCTTCCTCTTTTTTCTTTCTTCTCCTTTTCTCATTTTCTTCCTCCTTTTCCCCTTCTTCCTCCTCACCTCCTCCTCTTTCTTCTTTTCCTCCTCTTCCCACTTGTCAGTAGTAAACAGGCATCATTCGAAACAAACCTTATTTTTGTTGTTAGTGGAAAAAGGAATTTTTAATGTCTGACCTGTTCATCTCTGTCCTTTGATTCATTCCCAGCTCTGGCCCAGCTCTCCCCACCCGTCTTCTCTTCTCTCTAAGTAACATGACGCTAATCAATTTGTGCATCACACATTTCCCAGTGAGACGCCAACATTCTGACCGCAAATTTCAAAATAACTTTAGAATACAATGATAAAAAGTGGGCTCTTCTACCGGAACTAATAGGTATTCCCGGGCAATTCCTTCCATATTTTGCACAGTGTATGCTGTTCATAAATAATGTCAGAAGTGGGTCTTCGCTCCTTCAGTAAGGTGGTCATTTAATGTAAGTAAATCCACATTAAATATTGAAGATCAGAAAAAAGCAGCCTCTTCAAAGAGGTCACATTTAAGTGAAGAAAAAACAATGTGTGACGAGAGGACCAGCCTGGTGCTGCATGGCACAGAGTTAATGGCTCATAGAGAGCATATACATGTTTTTTAAAGATGTTTTATTGCTTACAAAAGGAAGTAGTCTTGAGAGACTGGATACATAAACTGGCTCCAGCCAGCTGCGGCTGTCGGACTAGGAAGGATCCTGTTCAATTATTGTTGTAAAATAAAATACTTTGTAAGGAAATAAACACGATGCGAGCTAAGATTCATGCTTTCAAATATACACAAGGTTTGAATTTTTAATTAGGGCTGCTAATTACAGTCATCAGAAAGCAGAACAGAATAGATTTTACCTTACATTTAGCAGACAAGCCTTCAACCCCAGTGTATTTTTCAATTTCATTAATATTTTATGAAAATGGCCCTTGCAGCTTCAGCCTATTCTAGTCTCCTACAAAACTGGCCCACATTATGGATGCCAATGCCTTTAAGCCATGTGCATTAGTGTGATGACAAAATGCAAAACAGCGTCTTGTCAACCATTGCATCAATTGATTCTATTAGATAGTGTAAAAACAGTTGGGTGTGAGTTATAATCTCAGTGACACTAATGATGAAGCAAGACACTGGCTGAGAACAGCCATTAGCTATAAACCAGAAATTAATGATTCTAATATTTTTGAACAAATTAACCTTAATGAACTGGTCTTGCAAATACTGTATTATCTACAGATAAGTCTGGTGAGTGGAATAGCACAGTTACATGTACATGTGAGAAACATATATAAATGTGTGTATTAAGGGAACACAAAATCTATATGTAGGTGTTTTATATGTTTACCCATCTCTCAGGTCTGTCTGTACCACAGATATAATATAGATGCAACTAGTCGCTCCCCCGATTGTAATGGAATTGGTAATGATTTAATATTTTATAAAATTGCCTGTAACATCATGGAAGCATAAATAAAACATTTCCCCAAAGTTAGAGGATAACTGATTGTCAGAAAATTAAATTTTTATATTTAATATGCAAAGGACTTGCCTAAATGTGAGGTGAATCCTTTTGTAAAGTAATCACTCCTCCGGTTATATTTACCCATATACATGTATCTCATATCACCTCTTTTCCATATCTGTTCATCTATTATATTAGGTTTGGAGGGCTTAAATTAGGTTTTTGTAAAATAAGTTCTATCAACAGCACTCCTTGGAATGAAGTACATTATTTACTCATATGCTTTGGAAAAGTTCATCAGTGACCCCAAACTACACTTTGATGGGATAACTGTGAAGGGTAAAATAAAAACATAAGAACTTTTTATCATCTCTGCACAAGAGAAAAGTGCTGCATGATACAATTTTGACCTATTTCTGCATTACCTATAATTATCTGGTGCCAAACTTTGTGGAATTCAGAAGCCCTAAACATTTGACAGATAAGCCAAATAAAACAGGTCACAATAAGATCATCACCAATCTAACCATTCCTGGAAGAAACTTTGAATGTTCTTTTAACACTGGCTCTGATGAGGTAATCTTTTCACAATACTACTTCAATTTTTTCTCTTCATCCAAGAGGCTGCATTCATGTAACTGCACTTTTCCCCCCAAAAGTGCTCCTCTCTACTTTCTATTTTTTCCCTGTGTTTAAAACCTTCTCAAATTTTTGGTCCCAAATCCTAGAAAAACCATTCACAAATATTGTACTAAACCCAGATGGCTAATTTGAAGAAGAGGAAACAAAAGTAAGGCACTTGCCAACAACAGTTTGTTGACTTAACTTTGACTTTCTTTCCTGGGAAAGAAGAAAACAGAATTTTCAATGTGAACTGTCAGCCCCAGTTATGACAGAAGCTCACTAGTGAGAGATCCAGTCTCCCTTCCATTGCCAGAGAGAAGCAAAGAAACCTTGCAAACAGAATTCTTTCAAGCTTCTTCTACAACTCCACTTAAATAATTTACTTTTTATTTTTTTCTCAGACTATTCTTTTTAAAGTTGGCTGACATGTGCCTTGACAAGCAGGCTTTACTGCACAAGATGACTTGTGTATTTGGAAAAGAAAAAAAAAATCACAAAATTTCCTCCAACTCTGAGAACTACTATGTTTACTTTGTGAAAATACAGTTAGACTGGCTCTGTATTAAGCTAAGGAGCACTAAATATAAATAAAAATAAATAAAATAGCTGTTTTTTTGGGGGGGTTCCTTACTAATTTAAAAACCAGATCTGTGGTTGTTATCTACCTAGTTCAATCAACCAACTGGACATCAAACTGTTAGGCTTTGGCAGAAAGACCTTAAATCTATTTATTAGTACATAATACATTTTTATTTAATCTCTGAAAATTTAATTATAAAATTCATCCGCTGAAAGTTTTGACAGGTACTGAAAAATGTAGTAGATGAATAAAATGATGTGAGAATAATGGCTTAAGTGTAGTTGTTGATATTCTAGATCCCTGGTTTCACCTTTCAATATTTATGATGATGTTTAGTGACTAAAATTGAAGGTGGAAAGGTAACAGGCTATTTAAGTCATTCATATACATTTGGAGTGTAAGTGCAATGATTGCTCTGTCTGGTTAAGTGCCTTTACATGGATTTAATACAAAAGATTCCTTCCCACTGATCCAACTACAAAAGGATTAAAATCATTTTCTTTTCAGACAGGAACATTTTCTGAACTAGTAAAAGAGTGATTCTATCTTCTGAATAATAATAAAAGATTATGTGTAAAATTATTTTTCTCCCTTCTCTCTTGAAATATTTTTATGTAATATCTTTCAATACAGTTCATAGAATTCTACCCAGTTCATAATTTTATAATGGATAGGGCATATTTTATAAAACAACATATTATTAAGGGTGTGTTTAAATTTCTCCTTCAGAGTTATTTTCCTTCTTTATCAATCTTTCAACTGTTACTGAGGGGTATGTGGGTAAAGCCTGACACAAAGTTGTCAGGTTTTGGCTAAGGGTGGTGCTTTTATTCATGTGGTGTAAACCTTTGGATGGCAATGGAAAGCACAGTAGTTCGTTTACCACCAGACTGAAATTCTATTCTGACCAAAGCAGTAGTTGCATAATTGCTCTTGCATAAATTGCTCTGAAATGTCATTTCAACTTGTATTAGAAAATGTTCTTAGTATTGAGTTTATAATAAATAATGTAATAAATAATAAGCCTAGATGTGCCCATATTTCCCCCTAAACAGCAATACAGCATCTTATTTAGTGACATTTATTCAAATTTATAGTTAAGAGATACATTTTGAATCTAGGTGCAAATCTAGTTAGCTAACAATCCAAATACAAGATGGCACAATATTTAGGAGACTCAACATAATACATATTTTTAGCTGCAACTTCTCATCCACACTGCAACCAGGCACGTCACACACAAAAAAACTTTAGAGCTTTATAATCTCTACTGATGCAATGAACTTAAAAGTGATTAATTTTTATGTCTACTTCATCCCCTCCCTTGCTCCCTGTCTCCCTGTCTCCCTTCCTATAGTCTTATCACATGATGAACTGACCATCCTTAACAGCAGAATTTAGCAACATGTTTCTCTCAAGCACTTGAATTGTGATTAGTCTGAGCTGACATTTGCTATAACTGAGTGATAGAAATAGAAAAGCATTTTAATTATGCTGATGGAAAATATTTTCAGTCTGTTACATTAAGTGAAATATCTGTCAATTCATTTTCCATTTATTTTTATATGTGACCACTAGAAAAAAGAGAAAGTTAAGTGTTATATGCGATAAACTGCAGGGTAGTAAGCTCTGTCATAAGTTCTGAAGAATGAAAACAGTAATGATGTGGCACTGGAGGTGCTTAGTTTGGTGCTAAAATAAAAAATCTAGAGTGAAATATTCAGCTATATTATCTTTCAGTGACTTGACAGTCAAATAAAATGCCTTAAATTGCTTTCTCTGATGAATCAATACTCCTAATATGTAAATATGCCATCTAGTACTCAGAGTGTTCTATAAAACTATCATTTTTGTCCATCTTCTTAGTACTTGGTTTGGGTATCTTGGTTGGCAAGTCAGGTTGACCTGTTATTCTAACTTTTTTCTTCTGGAAGCTTCAGTCATGATTTAGGACCTTAGTTCTTGGAGATGCTGAGTCTACAGTCAAACGCTTTGGCTATATATCTGGAGTCAGGTGACCAACCAACTCTTGCAGTTGGTCTTCAATTCCCTTACTCTGCTTGTTGTCAGTGACAAGGCTGTTTGTAGTATCTGAGTCAGTTTTAGATTCAAGTTCCTTTCAGGGATACTTTGAGTTGTCTGGGACTAGAGTTTTTCTCCTCAGACCCAATGAACTATAGCTGTAACGTTAGCTTCATCAGCATCATACTTTCACCATTATTGATCTCGTTCAAATCATTCATGATAAAGATCACCTTCATGGAAAGGAAACATGATACGGAGAGCTCTCACTCTATGAAAAGCAAGAAAATCTCACTCAGATTATAGTATGACACTGCTGGACCACATTATCTTTGGAAACCATGAATAATAATTCTGCTTATCAAACTTTATTATTCTCAGAACAGTTTTATTGAAATTAATGAATTCAGGTTTATTCATATGCAAAGCTTCATTTTAAAGAGGGATAACAATGTCATTGTCTATGATAGATTCAAAATATTTTGTCTGTGGGAAAAAAATGAAGCTAGTGACTTGGTAGTTATCAAGCTGAACACAAGTCTTGTTGGGATTTACAAATCCATTTTCTCAGTACTTTATCCCTTGATAAATTTCCCCCCTTACCACATGATAGATGTTAGGGATTGATTGACAAGTATGACAAAAGTCACAGGGTCAACTCCTGGTGATGGGAATTGATAGCTCTGTAAATAGAGTCCTTTGTCTTCAATATCTTGATTAACCTAAAATAGCTCAGATTTGCTTGTTTTGTTATTTATTCCCCCTTTACATCTGATTCAGGGCCCCCAAAGACAAGAAAACTGATTGCAAACATTTTCATTGTTCAAATGGTCACTAAAATACTTATTTGCTGCAAACTTTTGATTAAGGATGCTAATATGTTTTACCAATATGTATACTTGGATCTATGGTAGATAGTTAATCATCTCATACTTCTGACACATCACTAGCTAATTTATTTTGTTCTCCACAAATATAATTATTAAGGATCATTGTTATAATATTAATTAGAAGACAAAAATAATATTAAGCCACAATTTACTGTTCTTTCCTTAGTATGTGTAATGATATATTATTTATTGGGGATAATTTTCTAGTGAACTCAAATAATCTCCTTTGAGGGAATTTTATCATGAGCAGATAGGGTGAGATTTAATTTCTCAGGATGAAATTTTTTTTTGCCGATATGGCTGATGTCAATTATGTAAAAAACATTAATCTTCATTTTTATGTATTGCTGCTATAATAAAAAGTGATTGATCTAGTTATTTTTCAAAGACAGATAAAACATGATATAAGTGAAAAGCTTTAGTAAAAACATGCAAAAACCCTCTCAAGTTTATTTTATATACTAGTAGGAATAGTATTTATAGGCATATTGTTTTAGAAAAACTGACCATCTAGAAACTCTAGCGTAGTCTTCCATCAAATCAAAGTCAGTTTTAGATTCAAGTTATTCTCAGTCACTTGAAAAGAAAAGATATAGGTTACTCTTATTTCTGTAAAAATGAATGTATCACATCAAATTTGCATCTTGGCAATATTTTCCCATCTAGATAAACTTACTTGTATAAAATAGTACTTTAACAACAAACAGAACATAAAGTCAGCAAGGTTAGTTTGAGAATCATGTAAGCCACCATGCTACTTAGGTGGTTAATACAAGTGAAATTCTAATAACTTAATTATGGTTTTATTAAAACTTAATTAGAAAATTAGTTAAATAGTTAATTAATTACATGAACCCGCAAGCACTTAATATTATAGTTAACACTAGGTGCATTAAGAATGAATTACTAATATTTCCCACTGTTAATACATAGTTAATTAATGATTAAAGTCTTTCACTGCACACTCATTAATGATTTATTAGTTACTTAAAGTTTCCCAGATTTTAATGCCTTAGACATCTTAAGATTATTTTCCAGGCTTACCTTCTTTCTTCTGTGTCGGCTATTTCATTTTCTATTGCCTTACTCTGATCTCCTTCCAGTTACGAATGTCAAATATCTTGATTATCTGCTTAGTAAGAGCTAATCTATCGGCTTGCATGTATTTGACTACTAGAGTTGAATATGAAAAAAGGCATAGAGATCTTCTTGTGCTAGTTTAGTTTTCATCCCAAAGGACATGTGTTCTGAAACATAGGAGAAGGGACCAGGAAATATGAAGTCAAACCCATTAACTGACTGCATGCCTACACTGCCTTCATGTTGATTACAGGTCAGAATCAGAAGAACATACACTCTTAAGTTTGTTTAGGGAAGAAGATTTGCTCTTTTCGTTGTTGATTATGAGACTCCAGTGCCTTTCTCTTGGTCAGGTAACTAAGGTCCAGATGAAGGTAGTCTGTGTATTGCTAGGCATTCTGTCATTGAAAAAGGATCTCTCTCCTGGCTGTTCATTTAGAGAAGGCCCAGACTGTGAGATAAAATAATGATAGAGCTTAAGCTCGCTAGGAACTGATTCTTCATCAATGTGCTTGTCATTGTTTCTGTGTTTGCCTAGAGTCTTCCAGAATGCCACTATATCTTCTGATATGTATCTGACAACCAGATTGAAGTGTTTTTCCTCCCATTTTGGGAAACTACATGGAAATAGCTTCTGGGGTATGACATTGCAATCTTAATGCTTGTCTTTATGTATCTATTTGTCCTTATCAGGGGATTCTGTGGCGGTTAGGAGACTATGTTTAGTTGGTTTAGAAATGACAGTAATGCTCTGGAAAGAGCTTTTCTTTTCCAAAGAAAATGACAGGCATGTGGTAGGGTGAGGCTACTAAAACTAACTCTCTTACCTCTCTACCTTAAAAATATAGAGCTTTAAAATACAGACTGTCAAAGGGAATGGACTGTTTTACATTTGCTATGGAAGATAGAAAAGTCTAATTCTTACCATGATAACCTCAGACATCTTGATGCTTTATGCAATGGAAACCTGACTATATTCCTGTACTTAGTGCCATTTTGCAATTAGCTGCCAAATATCTAATTCTAAATAAAATTTATATCACTGTTAAAAACTTTATATTATGTCTGGCTTTTTAAAATCTAATATAAGTTCAATGCAATGAGACACTACTAGGTCTCCAGAAATGGAAAAAATACAAAATTTAAATACAAAGCTAGAATGAGAAAGTGAATTTACTATAGGTTTCTGTCTTCCATGGAGAGAAAGGAGATATGTATTGAATTGAAGATGGCCCAAAACAAAGGTGGAAAATTAACTGAAATATGGCTGGTTAATACTATTTTTATTTTTTCATTATAAATCCAATTTACATATTACAGATTTGGATCAAGAGATGATCCACCTTTGAGCTATGGAATTTTTCAACATAAACTCTATATATACCTATACTGGCTAATGATTATATATTTAGTATTTATGTGATAAATGGAATATTCAATTTTGCTATACCACTTGAAACTTTTAGGGAAGAGTCATGTTTACTCTTATAATTTAAGTATTGCCTATGGTTAGGATTTCAAAATCATTCAAATAGTTAGCAAAGTTTGCTACAGGTAACATTTTAAAATTTATTTGTATTTCCCAAACTACCAACCTCTGACTAGGAGGGAACTGAGCATTTGAAAACTCAAAAAAATATATTGAAGAAAAGAAGGAGAACACAAGTAAAAACCAATGTTGTTTAAATGTTTTGCAAATGTGCATTAGTTATGAAAATATCTGCATTTTGTTATTTCAGTAGATGCATTTCCATTATCTACTGAGATGGTCTTTTGTGTTGTTGAATGTTTTCATCCATTCACTCATTCATCCTCTGGTTTTCATTGGGTATCTGCTATGTGATAGACACTAGACTGAGCAGAGAAGGAAAATAACTTGGAAATGAAAGCAACAATCTTGAGAGAAGCAGGAAATTTAGGGACTGATAAAAGTTACTCAGGGTATTGACAGGCTCATCATCCAAAGCAACTTTGCACGGTGGTCCTAACAGTATAGAAGGAGGTGTCAGGATGAATCTTAAGGAACTGAAGTACCACCTGATCTAAAGTGGACTAGAGTTCTAGGAGATGGATGTCTCCATGTTAGAAATTAAAAACTGTATTTTTCATCTTAAATCACTAGTCCTTTTGGGCACTGGTCCTCGCAGAACTAAACACCTGTGTACTTTCAGTTAAGGTTTTATTTATTTGGAAGAAACATCTTTGACTGCTATCCTTCACATGATAAACTATGAGCAACAACCATATTTGATGAAAGAGAAAGGAATAAAGAACATGTTGCCTTTTGTTCTTATTTGCCTTTAATCTGAGCAAAACAGACAAGCAAATAAATGCTGCACGAGGCAAATTTTGGGCTAACTTATGTTTTCAATACTAACCAGGCAGCTACAAATGGAAAAATTTTTAAACCTACAGTCTCTGGATCTGGATATATATATATATATATATATATATATATATATATATATATATATATATATATATATATATATATTACATAATGTGTGGACCTCTTCATTACACTGTAAACAAAATTTTGAGCGCATATCACTTGTTCAAGAAGGAGTCTATAACTTTCCTCATATTTTAAAGTGCCTATTTCCCCCAAATTAATAATGATCACTTTCATTGGGCCACTTGAGTAACGATACTATTTCTCTTCATTCTGGATTTTCAAGCTTTTTTATGTAAAACCATTTATTTCAGGCTAATACTAACTAGGTAGAGTCTAGTTAAGACCTGTAAAGTGGAGGAGAACAGAACATTGATTGTCATTACTCTGGAGCACACAAATTCATTTCCACAATCTGCTGTAGTCTGGGGACATAGGCATGCCTCCAAAGTATCTCCCACAGAGAGATAACAAAAATCAATTTAAAAATCCTGGATTGGTATGCTGATAAGATCCCTAACATAAAATAATTAATTTGGTTTTATTTATGGGCTTGTCATAGAACAGTTTTAATTGATCTTAGGCAAATGATCATGAAGAATTTCTGTCTTCAAGTGGGGTGCAATCACTTAAATATTGCTCTCTCTCAATTATGAAGAATTATAGCTCATTCTTCTATCAGTATATATTTTGTGACCTCACAGTCATTACTTGAAAAGTTTGCATAGTAATATTTTATTCTATCCCAAAGGCACCACATGTCACCTTCTGCCTCCCTAAGGTAGATACCAGGTGTCATAAAATGGCAGACTCCCAGTAGCTAAAGTTGAAGGTAATAATTCTTGGCATGTCTAAATACACTTTAAGAAAAAAAGTTTTCCTATGAATAAAAGATGTGGAAAAGTCATGCTAAGATATTTTTAAGCACATAATGTTTGGATAATGAAAAGTTTTCCTCTAAGAAAAGGTATTTTCACTTTATTTAATAAGAGATACTATATACAAATGAATAGACCTAATCAACTTAATATTGCATATATTTGAGGTAATAATCAATTAAAAAACCTTACAACCAGTACGTGATCTTTTTCTTGGACAAGATATGATAGAATATATTTATCCTGGCATTGAGCTTTGACAAGTATGTAAGCATACTAGTGAAGGAAGGAGAAAGTATATTTATTCCAATCTAAATTATGTCCCTAGATAACATGGTAGTGACTGAATTTATCACATTCATCTACAAGGTACCTTCCATTACAGACAGCAGACACAGACAAAAAGTTAAAATAACTGGTAGGTGCGATATTTTAACATGGAAAGTCCAGAAGGAACTTTTATAGATACACAAAACACATGATTCACTGTATGGAATTGCTCAGTCCAAATGCCAGAGTACCCTTTTGAGGTCACAGTTTAGAGTAAAACAGATTTATTAATAATCAATGCACTCATATGACCAAGAATGTTATCAGCTCATCCGAGATGGAAAACAAGAGGACACTTAAGCCAAAACTCATTTTATTTTTGCCCTTCTTACTATATGCATTAGAAAAGAACCCCATTGGCCCTTTTTTAGCTAGTAATGTCTAATGCAGGAAGACAGGAATAACCAGAGTAGAAAGCACCTGTCAGCTCTATTTCCCACTCTCCTTGATTAGCATGAAACATTAATAGGGCTTTCAGAAATTCTCATCTGAAATGGGCTTTGCCTGAGAATGTGTCTGTCTTTACTGCACAAAAGCCATTGTCATTAAAAAAGGGCAGATAACTAAAGAAGACTCTTGAAATTTATACCTTTTTTATACAATGACAAATTATTTTAATAATGGGAATCACACACACTGCCATTTATATAATGTTTCCCATAAAATTCCCCCATTAAATTTGCTCCTTTACTTGACTCATCTCTTTTTTTAAAAAAAGAATGACACACACAAAATGATACATCATGCTTTCTTATAAAGAATTGAGAATGAACATACTGTAATGGGTTAACATGCATTTTAATAAAATTTTCATTGTTGTGCATTTCACTTTTCGATACTGAATACCAGGGTTGTTCCAGTAACCTCAGGCAATGCCTAAGGATAAAACAAATCATGTGGTGGTAACTATTTTCACCTATTTATTTTTCTACAGAAAAATAAAATCATAAATACCAAAGAAAATCAGGCATGTGCTAAAAAAGTATTCCTTAGCCTTTACTAACTACTATATGTTCCTATGTACTAAAAATAAAACCTCAAAAATGCTTTTGGGACTTCTAGAACCCTTTTAAGTGCTAAGTGTATTGTTAATTTTTATTAAAGGTGAGCATCATTGATTTTGGTTCTCCAAAATGGCCACAAAAATCAAAAGATTTAATGGGGTTGGACTAAGAAGGTCATAGATCACAAAACACAACTTCAGTTTTGTAGGAAATCATAATCATTTTCATAATTTGATGTTGGAGTTTCAGGTCGAAGGGTGATTATCTGAGTTACATACACCTGCTATACATGCTACATTTATGTAGTCAGTGAATTTACAAAAAAGTATGCATGCTCTGGAGTCCCATCCTTAGGTCACATGAGTGTGACAGGTACAGACTCAGTGCCCTCAGATGGGATTTCCTGAGAGGGCAAACAGCAGAGAACTACCCCAGGTGAAATGAGGTGTCTGCTAGAATATCATTTAAAAATAGCACTTTGTGGAAAAATCATG
>PVHY01000571.1:155000-215944 GCA_004024945.1 Uropsilus gracilis
CAAATAAAATAACTAGCACATATGCGATGGTGTTTATAGACTAATTAGAACAAACTTTAAAGAATTACTTTAACTATAGTCAGAAAGGTCAAGAATTGAGTGCAACCATAAAACAAAAATAATAATGAAAGAGTAATCATACATATGTATATTCGTGTATATAGTATATCTAATAGTTGTAATAATATTAAATGAAAGATTTAATGAATATACTTGACTATAAATATAAAATTAAGTTAAATGAAATAATACAAAAGTAATGATGGGTGAAATATGAAAGAGAAATTAATGTACACATATGTATATATAAATTCTATAGCTAAATGGCTAAAGCCATAGAATTCCAGAAGATAAAATTGGGAAAAGGGAAGGTAATAGTTAAGTGACTAAAGACCAAGAATTCATTAGAATGAAAGTGATACTCATGTCTCAAGACAAAAAAATCAAAAAATCCATGCCACTTGTATGCTACAATTCTCTAGAAGAAAATCCAGTTCAAAATGGCCGTCATGATCTTTAGTGACTAAATTTTATACATGAAGCTTAAAGAATTCCCACAAATAAAATTCCAAATATGATCTCAAAATAAATTGCAGGATACGCAATGAAACAGACTGCTATAAATATACTAATACAAACCAAAAACTACTGGATTGCATTTGAAAAAAATTGCTAATGCTTAGACTCTATGAGCAAGAAATATCTTTGCAGTGATTTTTTTTGTCTTCAATTTTCTAAACAATGTCTTATGATTTTTGTTGTACAGGTCTTTTATCTCCTTTGTTTATTCTTAGGTACTTGATTATTTTTTGATACAGTTGCAAATAGGATTGTTTTCCTGACTTCTTTTTCACAAAGCTAAAATAAACCCTAGAATTTTAACTGCAGAATTTAGAGTACTACGATGGGAGAGGTGGTCAGAGTGAGCAAAGGGGAAGTAGACCAGTGGACTATGGTGGAAAATTATTGGTGCTTTCATGTGGGTTGGTACAGCAATACATCTGAAGCAATACATCTATAACTCTAAATCATATACAGTGTTTTAAATCAACGTTATATCCAAAAAAAGTTAAAATATAAAAAATGGTTATGGTAATAAATGGCTAAGATGTGAAGTGTATTTTCCCCAAATTAAATTTTTGAGTCAATCTTTTTGTTTAATTGAAGTGACGTTGCTTTATAAATCACATTTCAGGTATTCACCTTTTGCATCAGATTGCATTGGGATGGCACTGAATAGAGAGAGGGAGAGTCATGGAGCAGTTGGCAAAGATCAGACACTGTTACCCAGGCACCAGATTGCTTGTTTATTAGCAAAAACAGGTGGTTATAATTGACCAAGTAACAAAGTGACATACAACAGGGTGTGGGGGGAGAGGGAGTAGGGCAAAAATTTATAGGGAACCATGGGAGACATGATGACCCAGGTGAGCTTAGTCAAATCATCACAAGGAATGATGCGTGCAAGCTAGGCATGGTTGCGCATGTCTGTAAGTGACAGCCTAGGAAGCTGCTGCTGGGACCAGGGACCAGGGATCGTGGTTTGAGTTCCGCCGGAGGCATGTGGTGAGACCTAGTTCCAAAATATTGTAGCTAGGTGTGGTGGCATGTGCCTGTAATCCCAGCTACCTGGGAAGCTGAGGCTGGGGTTCGCTTGAGTCCATGGTACCCCAGGCAATGTGAGCCTGTCGTTCCACAGGCAAAAATAGCAAGACCTAGTCTCAAAAAAAAAAATGATGCTTGCTAGAACTTATAGTAGAATAATTTATCTTAGAGCTATTCCTAGACCTCCAACAGCCATAACCACGTAGACAATGGCTTCCTGGGTGGTTTCCAGACCTACCTCTGATGCGGGCTCTTGCTTCAAGTGGTCATGTGGGAATGTAAGATTCCCCAATGTATGATCCCTACAGGTTTTCTTTGATGACAAGTCCTACTTGGAGTACATACAAACCCTACTTTGATTAAAGAACCTAGTCTGGGTCGCCACTGAGAATCAATGTGTTGAGAGTCAACTTGCTTTAATCTACTAAATTTTCACTTTACCAATCATCTGTTCAAGAAAAATTGCTGAAACAATATCAACTATTTGAATTAGAGGTAAACATAAGTGTTTACATATACCAAGCATTTTTACATATACTTTTACTTATAAAAAAAAATCCTAAAAACACCCAAAAAATTCTTGTGTAAGGACAGCCTCTTCGATAAATGGTTTTGGGAAAATTGAACCAAGACATACAAACAAACGAACCAAGATACCTCCCTCATACCATGTGCAAAAACTAAACTCAAAATGGATAGAAGACTTAGACGTAAGACCTGAAACTATAAAATACATAGAAGAAAAACTGGGCAAAACCCTTCCTGAGTTACAGTTCAGAAATCCATTTTGGCCACATCTATAGATGACAAAAAATGAAGGAAAACATAAATAGATGGGACATCAAACTAAAAATCTTCTGTACAGCAAAAGAGACAACAGGAAAAACAAAAAGAATCCCAACCAAGTGGGAAAAAATTTTTGCCCTCATACAAGTGATAAGGGTCTGATAACAAAGATACACAAAGAACTCATACAACTTAACAAAAACAAAGCAAAAAACCCACTAAAAATGGGGAGAAGATCTAAAAAAAGACACTTCTCTAAAGAGGAAGTCAAAATGACCAATAGGCACATGAAAAACTGTTTGACATCACTAGCAATAAGGGGAATGCAAATTAAAACCATAATGAGATACCACCTTACACCAGTGAGAATGGCCCACATCCAAAAAACAGACAACAACAAGTGCTGGCATGGATGTGGTGAGAAAGGAACACTCTTACACTGCTGGTGGGAATGTAAACTAGGCCAACCACTATGGAAAGCAGTGTGGATATCACGCAAACTAATGAAAATGGAACCACCATTTGACCCAGCAATCACTCTTCTGGGAATCTACCGAAAGGCGACCTCAGTGTGGGTACAAAGGAACACCTGTACTTGAATGTTTACTGCAGCACTATTTATAATTGCAAGGACATGGAAACAACCCAAATGCCCCAAGACAGAGGACTGTATGAAAAAGATGTGGTATATATACACAATGGAATACTATGCATCAATTAAAAAAGACAAATTTGATGGTTTTTTGGTAACATGTATGTACCTAGAAGATACCACATTGGCAGAAACAAGCCAGGAGGATGAAAGACAGAAGCCAAATGGTTTCACTAATATATGGACAACCAAATGAAAGTACACAACTGGGGGAGGGGACCAACTGGAGCAGCCAGGGAGGAGAGGTGGTGGGTGACCCCCAGGGATCACAATGATGTGAAATATATATAAATAAATTATTTTTTTTACCCAGATACATCAATTACTTACAGTTCTTTCTACTTATATTATCATTTGCTCTTACTTTCTTAATATTTATTTGTATTTTTTATGAAACATTTGAGAGTAAATTTTAGACATCAAAAGAAATCACCAATATTGAAGTTAACATACTCAGTATAAAATAAACCAGTATGTTTTAGAAATAAATATTTTAATGACAATCTTTTGAAAATAGAAACAAAAATATTCAATATTGAAGATGAATGAAACTTATGAAGTTTAAAGAGATAGCAGTTCTATTTAGAATTCGAATAGATGATTTAAAAATAGACAACATTCAAGAGAGAGTAAGAGAACTAGGTGATAGATTTGAAACATTGTCCTGAGGGCTTCAAAAAGATTTAAAGAGATGGGAAATAAGAAAATGAATAAACAGAAAGGATCACAAACTGCCATTTTCCTCTTTTGAAGTAGTTTCAAGAAGGAAAGAAAAACAAGAAAAGAACAATTTTGGAAAACAGCTTAGCAGTTCCTTTAGTTGTTCAACTTAGGTTGATTTTATCACCTCGCAACTCTATATTTAGTTATCTCTATCCAAAATAAATGAAAACGTGCCCACACAAACTTTTTACATTTTTTAGAATAGCCAAATAGCACCATCTGAAAGTCTATTATTTGATCAATGATAAAAATAATTTAATAAAGTAACACAATAGAATTTTATATGGTAATGAAGTACTCACTCATCATACAACATGGATGAGCCATGTAAATATTATAGTATTGAAAGAAGTCAGTCACAAAAGTTAATATACTATTTGATACCATATATAGGAAATTTCCAAAATAGGAAATCCACAGACATAAAAGCACATTAATGAATGTATATGGTTGGAAGGGAGTTGGGGGTAGGAAGAAAATGATATACAGTGGTGGCTAATATAGAAAGTTTCCTTTCAAATGCTGAGAGATTTGTAAGTTAACTGTGGTTATAGTTGTAAAGTCAAGTGTTAAAAACGATTCAATCGGCGTTTCAAATAGATGAACTTTTTGATATATAAATTATCTCAAAGAATATTTAGAAAGAAAATGAAGGAATATTTGAAAAATGGAGCAGAGGACATAATTAAAAATAATGACTGAGAATTCTCCAAAATTAGTGAGTGGCACCAATGCCTAGATTTAAAAATTGGAAGAATCCTAAATAGGAAAAAAATCATTAAAAAAATTCACAGTTAGCAATAGCAAAATGAAATAGTGGAAAAAGAAATGTTCTCATTGATTTCTTCAGGATTAGACTCTAAGCATACATTTTGAGGAGCTATCAAAGGAGTTACTTTGCTCTTTTTGTGACTTTCTATCTGTGATAACAATGGCAATTTGTTTCATTTCTGATGATACTAACTTTGATCACTTGAGGAAGATGGGTGGTGTCTAGTTTCGCCACTGAAAAAAATTACTATTTTTATCATGATAAGTATTTTTGAGGAGGCAACTTGAGTAATGAACCATTCTTCATCTAACTTCCACATACTTGTTTTGCCCCAAGGGGACTATCTAGTAGCATCATTTCCCCCCCTAAATGTGGGGTTTTTCTTTTTCCTATATTATTCTTTCACTTGTCTATTTATACTAGTGTGAAATCATGGATTTTTAATTTAATTAATAAGATATAATGCATTATTATCATTATTCATTTTCATGTTCTAATTGTCCCTAGGATAGGAAAATCTGCAGACTCAGAAAATAAATTTCAGGTTGCCTAGTGCTGAAGGGAATGCAAGGAAGGTGCAGGATGGGAGAAAGTTGATAAGAGTGTTGACAAGAGGTTCAAAGTTTCTTTTCATGATGAAAAAATTCTAAATTAGTATGGTTATGGTTGCAAAATCTAAAAATAAGCTAAAAACCACAAAATTGAACATTTCAAGTATGTGACCTTTATGGTACAAAAATTTCACTGTTATTGGATGGAAGCCCCCACAAGCTTTAAACATATCATCATCATCATACTTCTATCACTTTCTTTGTCACAAAGACTTTAGACTAAACTTTTACGTTCCTACCAGACATTTCTAGAAGATTCCCTACACACTTTACTGAAGAACATTTAGGAAACAAACTGAGTACTAAGAATACTCACTGCCACTGGGTCTTGCTACTCCCAGGTTCATTTAATGGAGTCAGGAAATATATGAATATATGCACCAATATACAAAATTACATCTATATTTTTGTGTGTTACCTCTCCCTGTATACTGGGAGTCATCAGTTCTTAACACTACTGCTAATGCCAGACCAGAACCATAGGGTTCATGCTAGTTCCTCCTTTTTCATATTTGTCACTCTGTTCTCCGAGCATGGGAAAACTGGTTACCATTATCCCTAGATACAAGTACATATTTTATAAACGTCCAAGGTTGTAGCCTGTCTCCTGGCCTCAGCACACTTGCATTCTCAGTCATCCCATCTTCAGATGATCTGGGCGTTAGCTACTACCCTGCTCGGCTGACTTCCTAGCTGACCTCGGCTGCTGAGTCTGAGAGACTGTTCAGTTCCCTTTCCTACACTGCCCGTAGGCTTTGTACAGCTGCTGTTCTCACTCAGGTCTGTCTGGTGACTTTTTCAGTAATTTTTTCCTTTAATGGAGTAATATTGGCATATTCACAGATACCCAGGGGGAAATAAAAGGCAAACATCTGAGTTACTGCAAACACACCTTAATTTGGATCTTAAGGGTCTAATTATAACTGCAATTTACTTCTAGATAAAAGCTACCCATCAGTTTTTCTAACACATGGGGAGGTAACACAATCCTCAACCACTTCATACCATGAAAGTGTCGAATATCCATTCTCTACAACCACTTCTTCATTATTCTCACATGAGCAAAAGATTTCCCAACATTGAGGGTGCTTTGGTGGTGGTGCTTTGGTGGTGGGCTGGTGACATACATTCTGAGAAGGTGTGAACCTGTCCCTCTAAATCTGATACAGTGTCGTGAAACAAGGCTACTACAATAAAAAATAAAAATAAAGAGAGGTTATCTGTAATTTTCAATGTCAGCTATTGGATGGTTTAAAAAGTACGAAATACTGTGTCTTAAATTAAATCTTTAAAGAAATGTAATTTATGTTTTAAAGCAATATTGTAGATGAGATATTTAGAAAACTTTGCAATTAACTTAGTAGAATATGACAGAAAAGCAATGGAGTCATTGGATTTGACAGCACTAAATTATTACCATACAACCTTTAAAAACTGGGAGGAAAAATGGTATAAATTTAAAGTTCTTTTTCAGATATTTAAAAATTTCTATAAACCATTTTGTCCCAAGATTAAACATTAGCGACCATATTTAAAACACACTGAAGATAGCGGAGTGTGCCAATGTGAGGGGACCTTTATTTTACATGCAGTTTCATCATGCCCCCGTCTGTCAGAAGTCACTCACTGTCAGGGGACTAAAGTTGTGAAAGAAAGGAGAGTTTTTATTGGGGCTGGTATTTTTACATAAAAACTGCTTCCAGAGCTACATATGCATTCTGATCCAGATCAGTGCTCCAAGAGAGAGGAGGCAAAGATGAATTCTGGTACTTTTGTTGGAAAAAGGATCAAAACTTGGGCGGTGCATACTTTTTAATTTGCATTGAGATAGAAACAATGTTCTCTTCTCCAACACATTTTGCAGAAGGAATGTGTGAACTGACTCTCTACATTGTTTAGTCTGTATTAAAGATTGCCACAGAAAGGTAGAGACAGCCCGGACAGTGTTACTGTTGTTGTGCCATTTTTGTAAAGCAGTCAGCGAGCTTCAAGCTTTAGAATCCTGCATAATCAAGCCACAATCAGGAAAATAATAGAATGTTCCTAGAAAATGTTTCCAAATCTCAAATCCTACCCAGGCTACACATCACAGTTTCCACAAAAGAGTGGGGAATCATAAAGGCAGATTCTCCTCAGTGTGGACTGCTGGACCTCTGAAAACATGTTAACCACTCCCCACCTCTCTTCAGTTCCTGCCTCTTTCCACATGCTACTCTCCACAGTTCTCAGTCAGGAAGTACTTCAGAGTTTGGCTGTTTCCACTCTGAAAGCATCAATGGTTTCTCCAGAGATCTGGTAGAGCATAGACCAGGAAAGTATATGGGTCTTTTGCAGGTTTATTGCAGGTCAGCTGACAAACAGTGTCATAGAAAGGCTTAGAAAAGCCTTCTCAGCCAGGCACGGTGGCTCGTGCCTGTAAGCTTCAGCCTATGAAGCGGCTGGGGCTAGGTATTGCAGTTCAAGTTCCGCTCGGGGCAACACAGCAAGACCTGGTCCCAAAAAATAGCTGGGCATGGTGGCGTGCGCCTGTAATCCCAGCTACCTGAGAAGCTGAGGCTGGGAATCGCTTGAGTCTGTGGTACCCCGGGCAACCTGAGCCTGTGGCTCCATGGGCAAAAATAGCAAGACATAGTCTGGAGGGAAAAAAAATGCTTCTCAGTTAAGTGAGAAGTGACAACAGGTGAGTCCCTCACTGACCTTTGAGGGCTTTACACCTGATTCTGGGACTGTTTGAAATGCTCTTGCTCTAGGTAGTCATTGAACAAGCTCCTTTTCTGCTTCAAAACTTTTCTTAAGTATCTTTTTAGTGAGGGTGCCCCACCCAACCTCCTTTAATTTACTTAATTTCCCTCTCATTTGATTACTTTATTTTTCTCTATCTATAAGAAGCAATAATTTGTAGGTGATTTTTCTTTTTACCATTTATTGTATAATTTCATCTCCCAATAGAATCTAGATTAGAAGGCAAAATTTACAGAGTTCACTTGTTCATACAGTGTATCCCCGGACCCTAGTATAGTGCTAGCTCAACATGAGGAATTTTGTTAAATGAAATGAGTAGACAGTTTCTTCCACCTTTTTTGTCATCAGAGATGGTCCTTCAGCTGTGCTCTCCTTGAAATCACTGACTCATATATATCCCTTCTTTTGCATCAAGTGTTCCTTCTTCAGGTTCTCTTTCCTGTCCACAAACATACTAACATACATAGTAACTATACCTTCTTCAACCTATTCTCACTGCAAACTTCTGGAATGTTACTCAACTGCTAAAAACTTATGAAAATATGTGCTTCATCAGTTGTTTTCACTTTTGGTCCATTTATTTAAAAGAAATTAATACCCAAAAGAGAACATTTAGTATAAAAAAGAGAGAGGGGAGTAAAAACCATTTGCACGGACACAAGTGAACAGAAAGAGCTGCCACAGAAAGGAACAGATTTGTAAAGAGAGACTGCATCATTGCAGTAAGGAGAGTTGCCTCTGCTGTTTTTCAAGGAACCAGGCTGACGAGGAACACCTGCATCAACACAGGTGGACAGAAGTGACGCTCTGCTCCATTTAGCCAGGACTCACTCAAGGTTTTCCTTCCAGCCAGTTAATTCTTTCAGTCTCATGTTACTGACATTTCTGCGGTTTTGTACCATGTTGACTGGTTTTTGTTTTTTTTTGTTTTTGTTTTTTCAGTTGTCCTCTCATGAACTTGTGACATTTCTTCTCACTTCTAACTCATCTTATTCTTTCTTCTTTCCTGTGACTAGTATCAGCTTCTCTGTGACCCTTTACATTTCTAAGGTGCCATCCTTAAATTTTCTTACCTTTTACTCTAAGAAACCTAACTTAGACAAACTCAAATCTTTAGCTTTAACCAGCAACTACAATATACAACTCCTAAAATTCATGTCCCTGGCCTGCAGTTTTCTTCTGAATACCAGTATCATGTTTCTAACCAGTGTGCTATTCAGTTGAAGATGAAGATGGAACACAACAGATACATGCATTAATATTCTTATTCAAATGTGATTAGGGGCATTTCATAAGAAAACAGGCTGTTGTACCTTCCACCTATTTATTATGTGATTTGAGAATATTACATGAGCTCTCCTTTTCATCAGCAAAATGGAATCATAGTGGTATCTTCCTGATAGGAATTTTGATAGAATTAGATGCACAAATAGAATAGAATTAATAGCACAAAGACTAATGCGTAGAACTGAATCCTAAAATTGTTGACCATTGCTATTACCATTTCAATTAAAAAATAGCCTACATGAAGTTTTTACTCAAGTCTGCTTGGAGTAAATTATCTGTGCACTGATTTTAAAGAATGAGGAGATGAACCAGTCAAAGAAGGGTTAAAATTATATTTTAGGCACTAAAAAGAAGAATCAATGATACAAAGTATGGAATCATATTCTATGTGAGAGAAAATAAAAGCAGGTAGGTATTTCTAGAGCATAAATCTCAAGGTAAGGAATGATCACAAATAAAGTTAAAAAATGAGACAATACTGCATGGTCTCACTCATATGAGAGATATAGGGAAAACAAAAACAAACCAACCAAAGCACAAGAAAAATTGAAAACTGTCAACAGAACTGAAGCATAGTGCAAGAGATGGGGAGGGGCATAAAATTGTGGGAGGGATGGGCACAAGAGATTAAGATGCTTGGTTCACAGGTGACAAGGTGGTGGGAAAACCTTATAGTAGGCAATGAAGTAAAATAAATATGTGCAATCAATTTAAAAAAATAAAATTTAAAGAAAAGAAAAAAAAAAGAAAATAAGACAATAGCCACCAACATAGGGTGTAGAACATTTGAAATCATTAATTATTATTTCATTTTAGATAAAATCCCTTTGACAGGAAATAATAGGAGGTTGCTTAGACAAGTTAAAATTATCACACCCAGTGATGCAAGAACTGAACAGACCATGTCCATGATAAAATGATAGAAACTCTCAGACTTTCCTCAAAATAGCTACAAGTTTTAAGAGATGATGAAGATGCTACACTAGTTATCTAAGAAATGCTGATTATGACTGCCCTCATGGCTGGATCAAAACAGTTTCACACAACTAATTCTGAAGTGTTGAGCAGTAGTAAGTGCATCCATAGAAATAGTAAAAGACAAGAGAACAAAAGGAAAGAATTCATTTGGAGATACAGAGATGGCATATGTCAAGGTATGGGATGTAAAGTTGTACACAGTGAACTTCCATTGCAGTTAAAACATTGAGAAATATGGAGTGGTGAAGAATGAGCTAAAAACACAGCTTCACATGGGGGGAGAAGACTGTGAGAGGTACTTATTGTCTGGCCAACAAGTCTTAGTTTTGTTTTATATAATATTAGATATGGACATTTTATTATATTCATTGGTTTCTGAGTGTGTTTTCTTTATTGCTATGGAACAATGGAATGAAATTACTATGGAGATACATAAAATTAAATGTTGAGCCACATATTTAAATTCAAATCTACATTTTCTGATTATATGTATTAGGTAGTAGATTTTAAATCTCCTTCCCTCCAGGAAATTGGAGAAATAGAATACCAATCAGATAAGGACTGAGGTCTTAACATTAAAATGTGCTTTACAATATATTCATTACATTTGTAACTGACCCATATAATAGGTTGACCATGTTTATTGCAGTTATTAATTTGGAATGTCTACAGCATTAGGGTGAAGTAAGATGTCAAAACCATTTAGTGAAGTCTATATTCTGATTAAGAATATGTGTGCAGAGTTGTTCATTCATTCAAAGTAATCACAGGTAATAAAAATCCATCTTATGTTTATATACTATATTTAATCATGAGAGTCCAGAGCATTTGGTAAACTAAAATTATTCCAGTGTTCGGCCATAACAATAATTGTACTGAGGGAAATAGCATAATACAAACTACAGGAATCTGAAAAAAATCTTAAAAATGCATGCATTAAAATACCTGTTTTGTGTGAATTCAAATTAATGATCTTGTTTATATACAGAATAGAATCTTAGAATTCTGGTATCTTAATAAAGGAAGAAGGGACCTTGACGATCACCTTCTCCAACCACTTCATTTTACAGATGAGGAAACTAATTTCTACAATTTTGATTTCTTGCTAGTTTCTTCTAAATTGCAATATTATCTTTATGTCATTGCTTGCAAAAATGATATATTATTTACTTAAATGCTATAAAATTATGTTTACTGAATTTTTATTAACTGCTACCACCATCACCATCCAATTGAGAGCTTTCGATACCAAAATCTCCACCTGTAAACTATTCACGAAAGGATGGTACCCTGCACACTGCCAAGAGGAAATTCTGACAGCCAGAAAGGCATCAGATAAGGAAGAATGCCAGTCTGCACAACCGCAGTCACCATTTCCCGTATTTCCCCTTCAGAGATAACAAAAGCACTTGCCAATCTTTCTTCTAGATAAAGAACTGAGAGTAAGTCCTTTGTCATCATTTGGAAGGCTCAGAGAGGTCCCAAAATACATAGCAATCCCAGAGGTTGTTCCGGAGTTGGAACTGAGGATGATTTTTAAACAATTAATAATGTATTTTACATCTTTGTTTCTTCACAGTAAAGGTTTTCTGCCCTCAGGTGTGGTCAATATAGTTTCCCCGCCACCAGAGCACCCAAGGTTCTTTACCATAGTCTATTGTGCTTTCCTCCCCTCTGTTTTCACCCTGCCCCCTGGGACTGGTGATGGTTTTTAATACCTGGTTTCACCTGCTCACTCTTGTGTGTTTGGAGCAGATCTCAAGATTCAAAGAACTATCAAACTACGAGGACTGATCTTAGACAAATTTCTTTCCCAGCTTCCTACCCGTTTCTTTTAAAAAAAATAAAAGTGTTGATTCAAACTGCTACTACTAGCTACTGGCTTTGGGTTTTGACTTCTTTTCCTATGTTTTTGGCACTTCCTGGTCCTTGGTATTCTAGCATACCCAGTCCCAGAAGTCCTAGCACTCCCAGCACGTAGCTCCTCTCTCCTCTTGATCACCCCAGTCAGTACTTTCAGGTCTGGAGAAGATTTTCTGTATGCTCAAGGTCACTTTTCCACTTCCAGTTCATTTAATCTTTCCTAATCAGAACTCCTTATTTAACCAATTCATGGTAATGTTACATCTTCCTACTTGAGGTAACAACCTAAAGGGCAAAGTCCTGTAAGACTTTCATATTTTCTCAGTATCCAAAAGCATCCCAAAGTCTTTTGGGTACTCAAAAAAATATTTGATATTAGACCTTGAATTTTATTTACACCACTTAAAGTCTGTCTTGATAGTAACATGTTCTTAACAAAATGATAGTTCATAGGTTATATGGTGGAGGGAGAACCCCAGGGAATAAAATGATGTAAAAAATAAATGTACATATATATATACATATATGTGTGTGTGTGTATTCACACCCACAAATATGTAAACAACAAAATAATAAATTAAAAAATAGAAGTTTTTAATTTTAATAACATCTATAGTGTTAAACCCACAATACATAAAACTCATTTAAAAGAGTCACTTTACAATACACTAAATGAAAACTTGATGAATTATAAAAGAACCATTTTCTTAATTATTTCAATGAAACTGAAGAGTAACAGTGAAGTGCAATGCCATTTTCATGACTTTAAGTTTAAATGAATAGTGAGTGAGACTGCAACTCCATATTTGTCAGATATGCAATGTTGGGAACATTATCTTGCTGTAAGTGTATATAAGATGGGAAGAATAATATGTCCCTGATTGTATTTTAAAAACATAAATGAAATGAAGAAAGTAAATTACTTCATCTGGGGTATCTCAAGTATCTACTGAACCAAGACTCAGATTGAATTTTGAACTCACATTCTTAACATGGGAGTTTGCAACACCACAGTATTGGTGATGACTACTTTGACCACAGATACACTGATATCTCTTGTGTATATGAACATGACCAAAAAACAGAGATTTGTTTAGTGCCTCCATGGGAGATGAGAGAGAAGTTGACATAGTGTTTATTACATGGCAATCTCCAAATATGACTGAAACCATTTTAACTTCCTGAATGCACATGAAAATCCTGATGTTAAAAAGGTAGATTCTCTTTCCCCATCTCTTGAAACTAGACCATCTTGTGACCTGCTTTTACATTAGAAAGTTGGTGGAAGCAATATTCTGAGACTTTTCAGTCCTATCAGCATCTGATCTGCATTCTCTTCAATAGAAAACTCTGGCCTGGAGAACAGCCCCCTCCACCCCATCCTGTGAGGAATTCCAATATTCTGTCACTGCCTTCTGAGTAAATAACTGCTAATTTAACTAATTAAATGACAGAAGCTCAGCCTTTAATCCTGGTCTCTCATGCATACTGGGCCATGCCAAAGGCAGACATGAGGAAAACAAAATGGAGGAAGAAAGAAACAGAATGTTTAAAATGTGAGGAAAGAAACAGGATTTTTATAATGTTAGGCAGGAATTTGGGGAGATGGAATATTCTCCACTAACTAAATCCATATAATCCTACATAATCAAACTGAAATAACAATCTGAATTAAGGTAAAAAATCAAGAGGTGTTTTCTCCTCTGGTTTTGTACTTAGTGGTGAAGTGGAGATGTCATGATTATCTGATAAATTGGTTCTTTCTATACCAGCAAATTGAACCATTCAGGGATAGGATAGTTTCTGAATTATCTGGTCTGCTCACCCACACTAATCATGAATATTTATGAAACCTGAACCTCACTTTGTGCTCTGTAAACACAGCCTGAATTATTCAGATTGTTTGTCTATACTATAATAAATGAAAAATTCTCCTTGAACCTGATTTTTAAGAAATGGACACTATCATGTTTTGGATATAAGATAAAACAAAGACATTTACCTCCTCATACTATAGTCATATTTGTATGTGAAATGATTTGTTTATTTTAAACATATATTTTGAGTTTGAAGTTTCAACCGTGTTTAACCTATGGTTATGCTTCAAATTATTCAAGCCTTTAAAACATTTCAGTGATTGTATAATTCAATCAGAAAGAATAGCAGGAGATTAACTGGAAACATATGTGATATAAGTCCCCACCATAGAAGAGGAAGGGATTTACTGATTTACTTCATGCCTCTCCCAAACTGCACAGACAGAACAAAACTCAACACCTGAAAGCAATTTGCATGGCTCTCTAGGCAGGAACCCCCAAATAGGCTTCAACTGTGTACTTAAAAGATTAGACTTAATGACACCTTATTTCATAATTAAAACAAGATATATGCTTAATATATCTTGCATATATTATATACCTTAATATATCTTAATATATTATATATCATAATATATCTTGCATAATTATATGCATAATTAAAACTAAAGATATATGCTATTTTATTTCAAAATCTATGCATGATGTGTATGTTTCTATACTGTAGACATAGTTTATATATGTGTGTATAAAATTTATGTATGTATATGTGTAGTGTATATATTTATTTTTTTTCTTCAGCACAGTACCTTGCATTAGAATACCAGTAAAATAAAGTGTGTTTTACTTTGCAGATTTTGAATGGCAGTTTATCAAGAGTTTTATTTCAAGTTTTGTTATGCAGTGAGATTAATTTAGGTGACTTTTACTACAGTTAGTGAGGATACCCAGTGAAAGACAGTATCCTTATTTAGGTTTTGAAAAGTAACCAAAAAGGAATCTTTAGTAAAAAGAATGTTAACATTACAAAAAAAAAAAAAAAAAGGTTCTGATCTTGGAAAAAAAAAAAAAAAAAAAAAAAAAAAAAAAAAAAAAAAAAAAAAAAAAAAAAAAAAAAAAAAAAAAAAAAAAAAAAAAAAAAAAAAAAAAAAAAAAAAAAAAAAAAAAAAAAAAAAAAAAAAAGGCAGGAACCCGATCTAGCAAACAACCTCGGAGAAAGCAAAGTATGAGGACAGTTTACCATGTTACACAAGTTTCACAGATTCAGTTGAACCTGTATGAAGAGAAAGGAACATTAGGTAGCACTTTATTTCAATTTTATCAGTCCAGGGAATTGGATGACTGGGGAAAAGAACCTCCTTTATCATATCAACAATTTGTTCTCAAGTTCTGGAAAATTCAAAAGTGCTCACAAAGTTCAGATTGGGATAAAAGAACACAGAAGAGACCATAATGTTCCTAACAGGTTCTTAAGTGTCCAAGCTCAGAATGCTACTTGAGATGCACAAAATAAAGGAAACCATGACTCTCTCTTGGACTCAACAAATCCAAGAAAAGATCCTTGAATTTGGAGTAGCAGGAAATGCACGGGCAAATATTTAACCCCAAGAATTGCACATGAGAAAGACAGAATCCCTTCTCTCAAAAAAGAGCAGGAAAATCTAAGAGAACATGAACAAACACATTGACCTTAGGACTAAGGTTCTTACAAGTCTGCGGATTAGATGCTTCTTATACAGGAGAGAGAACAAAAGCCTTGAGCTTGCCCTGGTGACTGGCTCAAGAATTTCCAACTCTATGCAAATAATAAATGTATTTAAAATATCACAAAGCTGGAGGGCCTGTAACTGATATCTCTTTCATACATTTCTGTTGCCAAGGAAATTTCCACTATCTTTTTTCAGTACTGAAACCCAACCTAGACTCAGTCTATAAACCAAACTTGTTGGTTTGTTATATTCAGAAATGATATGTTGTGTTAAGAAAAAAAAAAATCTTTAGTTTCAAGTATTTGGTAAACAGAAAGGCTACTCTTTTTGAAAGAACTTCATCTTTGTCATTTACTTCTTATTTTAGATTGTGAAAAGCTGCTTTTCATGGTGTAGTATATTGTAACTACCTTCCTCTAACTTGTTTTTTTCAATCAAATGCAATTGTGATAGATTGTGTAGATATTATGTAGAATCCTTAAAAAGTTTTCCTTAACCAAATGTGTAAATTTTTTAATTAAAATGCCAATAAAGTAAATGCTTAACATGTATATACTGCACTTGATTTTAAATTATGAACTGACCATTTTGAAGAATGAATATGTCTTATTTAAAAGGTGGCCTTGAAAATCAGTAAGGCTTTTGTACCTTCCTCTTTTAAGGCACCTTTATAAAGCATGCTTATTTTTCAGTTCTTTGTGTTGGGTGTAGACCATACGTATCTTTGAAAATAAATAATTGGCTCAGCTATAGACTATAAAGGTCAGTAAATCTGGGGGCAATGTAACATGAATCATATAGGAAAATTCACCACACCTGAAATAACCTTTTAGAGAAATCTTTTGGTTCTGGGTCCTTTGACCAGCCAGAGAAGAAGCAGGGTGGCCCCAATGGGGCAGGTACAGATACTGAAATAGTAGAAGAAAGCAGCCCTCCATGTACAGATGTATCATGGACTGGGTCAAAGCCTTCCTCATCATTACAAGTCTTCAACTCTCCTCACAGACTTCCTGCAGAGACCACAAACACACTTCTGACAAATTCCCAACAGTTTATTTGTCAGATATTTTATTCAAATTGCTTCCTTCTCCTTGCAGAGTACGCAAAAGAACAGCAATATCCCATCCCCTCTGTACCTCCTAACTGCTGTTTCAAGGGATAATGAGCAAATTTAGATCTTCATTACAACGTTAGTTTGTACAGCAGGCCCTATTTATTTTCTCCACCTTGCTATTGTAATCACCAGAACAAGAAGACAGTCTCTGGATAAAAGTATTTATTTGGGGCCAGTGTTGCAAAAATATTCATATGTAGAAAAGGTAGGAACTGCCTAGCGCTGTCATGCAGGGAAGAGGTCTGGAGAGCTTGTTAGCTCTCAGCTACACAGAGTGTCTATGATTTTCCATGCTCAGGTGGCACTTATCTAAAGGAAGGATATTTTTAATTATCATTTTTTCTCCTTCATTGTTTACAAATATACAAAAATTAACCCAAATAGTTTCCTCTCACTTTAGAACTAGAATCTCATTTTCAAATATTCCCCTCCTAGGACCTTGCTGTAAATCATATCATTAATAAACTTAATAATATGGTATTGTATACTTAACAGCAACTAAGCGTAGATCTTAGGTATTCTTGTTACATATACCAGGAGCTAACTAGATGAGGGAAATGGCATATTAATTATTTTAATCTTATTAATCAGTATACATATAGATAGGTGTACCAAATCATCTGAAATAATAAAAATCACAAGAACACTCAAAATTTGCATATCACTTGATAATTTCCAGGCAGTTTCCAATAATACAGTTTAGCAAATCTTTTTTATTTTTTATCAGATGTCTATAAATCTTGAAAATGAAGTAGAATTCTATCATTTGGGAGGACATCTGGGGATTGCAGAGGATAGAATTCTACCAACAGGAATTTCCTGCTTAAAATCACCATTCCATAAGGGAACAGGTCTTTCTTCTGCTTACCCTTATATGGAAGTATTCCTTGCATCTTTCTCTGTCTCCTATTAGCGATACATGCATGCTCTCAGTTTTCTCATATTCTTGACCACTAACTATATGTAGCCTAAAACGCTCCTATTCACACAAATATTTGCTAAGCGCTTTGGATATAGACCTGATGGTGAATATCCAAAATTGAGTGAAGAATCATTTGTTGAAAAAAATTCTAGAAAAAAATTTTCTGGCATAGTGAAGGTTCTAATAAATTATACTGGCTGGTATTCTGCTGGTCAAACAACCAGAACTGCAAAAATATAGATGGGATGTCAATATTCTGGGGAGGAGTAGAAGTTCTTAACTCTTCCAAAGAGATAAGGAGTTAGGAACAGATGGATGGAAATGATGTTGACACGAGAGTCCTCATCAACAACACTTGAGATTGAAGAAAAGAGCAGAGGCTCCAAATTTCTGAAATTGTTTTGTATCTAGATAGAATAATAACCCCTAACGATGCCCACTAAGCCCAAGATCTATGAATAGATGCCATACATATTCATGTCTTGGGAAGTTAGCAGATACAGTTTTTACGCAGAATAGAAAATCAAGTCACAATGAGTAACTGCACAAAAAAGGCTCTCCTACATCTGCAGAAGTCTCACTATCAGAAACAGCCCAGAGGAAGTATTTCCTTTTTAGGTCCAAACAGCTCAGAGAGTTGGGGAGAGTAAAAGGTAGAGCTGGTAATCCACGGATGCTGTACTTTGAAGGCTTCCATCCAACTCATTATCATTTAAGGATTAAAGTATAATCCCTCAGAGGAGATACTAACATGACGTCACGTGACGTGCCGCTTCTTAGGAAGATCATCTCTCAGTTGAAGAGGTGCCAAGATACAATCTGTCTCGTGGCATCTGGCTGAGACTTTTTTGTTTATTGAATTTTCTTGACGCCATCTGATCATGAAGCCAAATTATATTTTTGACTGGAAATAATTGTCGTTTGGAGAAGATCATTGATTTAATGAAGACACGCTTGCTAAGTGTTGTGCTGCACAGCTGAAATTTCACTTACCTTTTAGCTTTAGGCCATTGGTTTAAGTCCAAGTTGACAATTTCAGCTTGTTAAGTCCCTCGTGGACAGACGCCCATAACATAAACCCATTGTACACAGTCTTGTAATTTTGGCAGTCCATGTATGGGAGAAGCCTGAGACAGCTACTAATAAGGAATACATTACTCTAAACAAAAGGCAGTGGGTGAGTAGGAGGGCACAAACCCCCTTATGAGCAGCACAAAAACAAACTAAATCTGCTTTCACACACTACAATATTTTCCTTTTATACAGTCACCTTTTTAATTAAATAAAGAAAAGAAATTCAAATGTTATACCGTGTAGCTGAACTAAGAAAGGGTAATGAAAGAAAGATGACAAAAAAGAGGTGCATATGCACATATTTTTAAGTCCACTGATGGAAATATCTCCATACATAAAAAGATCATTTTACATTACTAACTCTCACCAATATAAAGCTATGGAAACAAGCTAAATTACAAATAGGAAGAATGTTAACATATAATTATAATTGTAAAGATAAAACATAAAGTTGAACACTAAGTTTGCTTTGAATAAAACTCATGGCATATTTATCAATATAGCACTTTTCAAGATGAGGGAATGCAGTGGATTTCATATTTCAAAACTCTAGAAATCTAATAAAAATGGGGAACTGAAAATAATTTTTAGCAAAATACTTAAAGGACAATCAAACAGCATCTTGTCTAAAATAATTTAAGTTTAGGTCAATTCCCTAGAGCAGGGCACTACTGACTTTATGCTGGGAAATAGCTATATTCTCCTGTCAGAGAATGCTCCATCTAACTCCATCCCACACTTTGCACCGAGGCCTGTCTGAGAGGACCATACTGAGGCCTGGAATAAACATTGGACTGAAGCCCAGTGAACTTAGTGAGAGGAGACCTAGGCCTGAGTTTCTTCATCAGTAACATGTGCGTTTCATACAATAGGATGGAAATGAGTAACTTGAGCAGGCTGACTACACTCTCCCGGAAAATCCACAGAGCTTCAGTGGATCTCATTTTTTGAGTTCAGTAGGTAGATACCCATTTTAAAAAGTTTTCTCCTCCTCTGCTCTGCTTCTGTCTTGGACTAACTGCTGCTGCTTCTCTGCAGACACACAGCTTTCCCCACAAAATGATCCAACAGGGAAACCTAAGAATGAAAAATCATGATCTCTTACAGATCTAGGAAATTAAGAAATGAGTGCAATCTCTTCAAATTTTTTTGACTTATTCCCTTTCTACCAGTATTTTCCCAACCACTTATCATTCTCCTTGATGGAGGAGATAAGAAATGGGAACCAGAAAATTAGCACTTTTACTGTTTTTTTCTTTCTTTTTTGTTTTTCAGGATATGCCTTTTCTAGAAGCATATCCTTCTATCCTTTAAGTTCAGTTCCTCATTCTCCACAAGGCAAAGGCACCCACAAAGACACAGTCCAAATGGGATTTTCTTTTCCAGTTTGCACATTATCAAAAGGATCAATTTATTAGGAAAATGAAAAAAGAAGATACTTGCCTAGACACGAGTGGACAGAAAAGCTACCCCTGAAAAGGACAGGTCAGCCTCATTTTCGTCATTTCTTCCTACATCTCCCCAAATGGAATAGCTCTTCCACGTTTACTGAGTCCACTATCTGGAGAAGCCCTCCTACCTTCAAACAATCTTTCATTAACAGTTTACCATTTATCTTGATATCTCCAAACCTTTAAAGACATGTTACAAAGTAAAGCTCCCAAAGCAATACTGAATACCTGTCAATATGGATTTTTAAAAAATGAATGTATGAATGCTTAATATTCCACTTGGTGCACTGATAGAAAGCTGAGTAACTTTCTTTCTTTGATGCCTGATGATTATTAACTGAGAAAATGCTAATTGAAAAAAATTAAGATAAATGGTCTCTCTGTTCCACTACATTGTAAGGCTCTTGGGGCCAGCCACTATGTCTGATTTGATCACTAGGAAATTCTGAAGTGCCTGGAACAATGTAAGTATTTGGTAATGGCTAATTGCTTTTATCTTTTCTTTTCCTTAAGAATTATAGCTCTATTACTACAGTTTAGAAACCAATGATCATGCAGAAAGCAAGCCAAAGAACAACTTGGTTTAGCCTTAAGCACTAAAGGTACTAAAAGAGAAAGGTGCAAGAATGCTGGGTTTGAGGTGTCAGCTTGGCTATATTATAGGTACCTAGCTATTCAATTACATTTTAATCAAGATATTACCATACAGGTATTCTATGGATGTAGTGTCTATAGTCAAAGTTGATTAAAGTTATAGTAAAAGAGTGAAAGAGATAATCCTGGAAAATCTGGGTGGGCCTGATTCTTTTTTTTTTTTTTTAAATAATTTATTTATATATGTTTTACATAATTTCAGTCACTGGAGATCACCCACCACCTTCCCTCCCCACCTGCTTCAGCTGGGCCTGACTCTCCCCTTGTGTAGTTTCATTTGGTTGACCACATAGTAGTGAAACCATTTGGTTTCTGTCCCTTTCTATCTGGCTCATTTCTGCTAGTATGATTTCTTCTAGGTACATCCAGGTGTCCATAAATTCATCAAATTTTCATTTTTAATTGATGAGTAATACTCCACTGTGTATATATACCACATTTTTTTCATCCTGGGTGGACCTGATTCTATCAGCTAAAAGGCCTTTAAAAGGAACAGAATTGAGATTCAGTTCCTGCCTGAGATTTCCATCTGTCCTTCCATATGGTTTACCTGTGAATTTCTGCCTAGCCCAGTCACCAGTTTGGAAGCTAAATTCTTGTAATGAATCTCTAACATCTGTATCTAAATGGCTCTCTTTTTCTGATCGAACCTTCATAAGTACAGACATATTGCCTATTGATTTTAACAAATTTTCTTATTCCCGAATTTCATTCAGTGATTCCCCAGGGTCTTTCCACTCTCAAAATCTTTACCTTTTCCTCCCCTCTCCCTCATTCCTGGAGAAAGTCTCTTAACTAAGTTTTTTGCTAATAGAATAGTCAGAAACCTTTTGTGAAAACTCTTTGTTGATTTCTGTGTGTAAATATGCATTTCCTTGTGCTCTTCCTTGTTTGTTTGTTTGTTTGTTTGTTTGTTTGAGACTAGTTTCGCTATTTTTGCCCGTGGAAGCGCAGGCTCTCGTTACCTGGGGCACCACAGACTCAAGCAATCCCTAGCCTCAGTTTCCCAGGTAGCTGGGATTACAGGCGCGTACCACTACGCCCAGCTATTTTTGGGGACTAGGTCTCGCTACGGGACCCAAGTGGGACTCGAACCGCGATCCCTAGCCCCGGCGGCTTCATAGGCTGAAGCTTACAGGCACGAGCCACCGTGCCCGGCCTTTGTCCTCTTCCTTGTTAAAGAAAAGATAGTAATTGAATAGCTTTGATAGTTTTCTAACTGAAAATATGGTGACCACACTTGAGGAGAGAAGTACTGTAACTGTCAAAAATATTAAAAAGGATATAATAAAATGGTATTTCATCAAAGCAAATTAATTTAAGAATTAAGAGAACCAAATATCTTCAGAAAGCATAATAGCTTAGAAGTAAGTTATTGTTGTGTAATTCTCTTAGTTCTTATAGCTCCTTTTGTGGTTGTTACAAAGCTTTTATTTTTAACATCTACCCATGCTTGCTATTTCTTCATAGACTCGGAGAGCCTGCTTTTTATGGCAGAGTTATTACCTTAGCATTTTGTTGACATTGCCAAACGACTATTTAAGTGATGTCTGTGGTTTTGGAAACCTTCAAGAGAGGAATTTTTAATGTATTTCAATCTGATTACAAAACCTCAAGCCTAGCTAAGAATCAAGGTGAGTCAGGATGCAAATCTCTTTCATAGGAGAAAGTATCTTCTCTAGAACTTGCAGATGCTTTTTAAAATCAAACTTAGGCATAATTGCCAGACATGATTAAGCATCTTCATCAAAACAAATATACTAAACAGTGTTTTCACTAATTGCTTCGTAGCCTGGAGTTCAAGACCTCTTACAACTCCATTGTCACCTCTGTTCATCGGAAGTTATACTTATTACATTTTTGCTTTGCTTATTTTCTTTTGCTTTCTAAATAAGTTTTGTTTTGTTATAGGAGGTCATTCAATATTTATTAAGCATGTTAAAATTTGCAGCAGCAACACCTCACTTTATAAATTCTGGTGGGAGAATATTGTCAAACTTGTTGAACATTACAGCGATTTATTATATTTGATAGTTCCTGAAAACAATAAAACCTATTCCAATTGTTGAAGTGATGGGCACGAAGAAGAACATCCCATTAGGCACAAATTGGACATACAGTACATCCGAACTCCTGCTTAATTGGATAGAGGGTGTTTGGATTTATACAACTTTCATGTTTACCTCACTAAAATACAAATTCCACTGTATCACTTTCCTATCCTAAATATTTTAATGCTATTTCTGCAGAATACCCAAATTTTATCATGAGAAATAGTCTCAGATGATACCAAGAGTTTTAGGCAAAGCTAAAGGGTTTGAAACTAAACACGGTGAGGCTAAATTGAGCAGGACTAGATGGCATTTCTAATAGCAGATCTCAGAGCTTACAATGTGTGACTATGGATGGAAATCTCCAAGAGGAGGTAAGGTCAGCAGTTTTCTTCCAGTTATATAACAACAGATTTTTTTTTTTTTCTTATTGAGGTAACATTGCTTCTCAACACCGTATCTGATTTGTGCTTTCACACAAATCTTTATTGATAGAAGGGATTGGTGTGTATAGAATATGGAGAGATGCTGATGTATCAGAACGAAATTCATAGTTTTCTGTTGGTATTCAAGGTCTGTTAATTTTACCTTAAAATTAAGTATAACTATTTCCATATGGATTCTCAATCAGAGCCAAACTGGTTAACTCATGTTTCCTCAAATCCATTTGGCAACTTATGAGTTGCCAAATCCAAATTTTGGTAGGTCTCTGTCCCTAGCCTAGAAAGCTTTATTTTGCTCCATTTAGCAAATTCTAACCATCTTTCAAGGTCTACCCATATTCTGGTTATTATCATATTTACACCATGTATTTTTAATCATATATAGCTTTTATAATTTTTCTATTTGAGTACATGTGTACTTTCCTAATAATACAGATAATTCTTTAGGACTAATGACCATATACTTTATATTTCTTTGGTGCTCTACCTGAATGTGATATAATATTATATGTATATAGCCAATATTTAGTTGTTTCAAGAATTACTGGATGAACACTTGGGTATTGTAAATACACCTCATAGCTAGGAAGAAGTAAGTCTCTAGAGGTTTTAGGCAAACTGGAGAGTTCAAGACATATTTCTTAGTTTAAATGTAATTAAACCCTAAAACATATTTGTTAGGGTTGCTTTTCATTCAGAAGGTAGCTAACTTATCCTTAATACTTTGATTAAATCACTTATTTTTTTGTCTATTAGAGAATAAAAATAAAGAGAAATTTTGGAATTTTGAAGAAGAGATAAAATCTAAAACAAATTTCAACAGATCAGAAAAGGTGGTATGGTATATATGTACAATGGAATACTACTCAGCTATAAAAAATATGAAGTCTTGCAATCTGTGGCAACATGAATGAAATTGAGGGAGTTATGTAAATGAAGTGCATCAACAGGAGACAAATACCACATTTCATTCAATTGGACTATGGAAAAACCAAATATAGTCAAAGCAAAGCCAAAACAAACCTAAAAACCTGACTGTGGGATTGCATGACCAGAGTGGGAGAAGGTGAGTAAGGGAACATAACCTATTAGAATATGGTGGAATTAAAAAATATATAGTAATAAAAATAAAATGGAGTGCAGTGCTGAGTCATCTCAGCACTATTTTATGAAGATGCTAAACTTCTCTATGACAAAAGGATCAGAAGAACTTTTTTCTATGGAAGGCATTTGAAATAGTGATAAAAAAAACTTGCTAACTCTTAGAACTACTAATTGAAAACAGTATTCGTGTTATCTACATTTGCTAATGATTTCCCGAGAACAAAAACATGTTTATATTAAAAAAAAAAGTTGCTTTATTTTTCATTAGAAGTCAGTGACATTCAGTTCCCAATTTCTTGTAGTAGGTGGTGTTTATTTTTCCAATAGTAATAAAAATTATTCTAATAAAAAAGTACCATTTTAAATGCAATCTCATTCCCACTGGGTTTTGAATGGTCTTGGTCTGCCCTTCTTTTATGCTCATGAAATGGTATTCCTGAGCTGGAAAGGTATTAGTCCAATAGAATTGACATGGACTTGGGAAGTATCTCTTAGTTCATCTTAAAGTACTACAAGTGGCAATAAAATCATAGCAAAAAATCCTTTTATGCTGAAAGTTAATTTGTAAAATAAATAATAATTCAAATGGGTGTAAAAGGAGATATAAAACTACAATGAAAGCTGGGCACAGTGGCACATGCCTGTAGACGCCAGCCTATGGAGCACAGCTGGGACTGGGGTCACGGTTTGAGTCCCTCCTGGGACAAAATAGCGAGACCTAATTCCAAAAAAGTAGCTAGGCGAGGGTGTGTGTGTCTGTAATCCCAGCTACCTGGGAAGCTGAGGCTGGGGATCGCTTGAGTCTGTGGTACCCCGGACAACGTGAACCTGCGGCTCCAGGCAAAAATATTGAGACCTAGTCTCAAAAAAACAACAAACAAGCAAACAAACAAAAAAACTACAATGACAGGAACTGAATGCTGAAACATCTCTTCTTGTTTGACATGAAGGCCTTTGTGGTTCAGGTTCCTTCATAAAATTCTATGATTAAATGAACAAAAAGGAATAGTTGCCTCTATTTATTTGGTTATGCTCATTTGCACTTCCCAAAATGATCATAGGTAAGGTAGATGATTTGGTGAGGTGTTTCCTCCACTAGCCTGTATAACTGGCACCTGGGGTATTGCATCTTCCCCACAATAGTGCGGTCCAGTAAGTGTGCACAGCTGGGCCTCTCAGGGTAGGGCTAGATAGACACATAGGTCACAAGCATGAGCATGAGAGAGCATGAGATAATGCCAGAGAGAGAAAGCCCAGAGAAGGAGTATGAGGATTCCTGGGGGGCTTGAAGGCAGATGCTGGCTCTGCCCTTCATGGTGTGTCTGTATAGCTGCTAGAACCAATAAAGAACCTGCCCAGATTGGTGAGCCTGAAGTTTTCCCTACAGTTAGTGACAAGGATTGGTTGCGTTATATTGTACTATCATTAAAAGACACATGGAAAATGAAACTTTCTAATTCAATTGCAGCAGGATATCCAGTGGGTAAAATGGGTTACATGGTGCAGCAGATACCTCTTCTTACCACCATCTTGCCATGCACACATAGCCACCCATGTGGACATCTGGTCAAAAGGATGCAAAAAAGGAGAGTAATATTCTATTTCACAAAATATCCAAATGAATTTGAGAGGTTTTGCATCTCACTGGTCACGGTCCCACCCCCCACTTATAAGCTAATTCTAATTAGAGCTGTTTTGACTTTCACCATTCCTAAACATTTTTTGTGGTTACAAAAGACTGGTAGCTATTTTTGGGTAAATTTTAAAATAAACCTTTCATATATGTTTTTAAAAATCAGCCTGTAGTGTGATCTCAAAGATCAAGGCAAAACCCCACACTCCCCTCTAGTGATCAAAGTTTGATGACCTCCAAATAACAAAAAACATAATAAGTGGACTTTAGATCACAAGAACAAAAAAATGCCCAGAAGCTACACAAGTCACTGCTGGTGTTCTTTACTTGGGATCCTTTTTATGATAGAAGAATAAAGCACAGGCTGTCAAGAGGCAGCAACTTCCAATTCCTTGGTCTGAAACCATAGTCTGAGTAACTAAACAAATAAGTTTTAAATATACACACACATCTGTATATATATGCATGTTTAAAAATACACACACATTTCTGTATATGTATTTACACATATACATACACTCATTCTGAGGAAAAAAGACAGAAAACCACAGAGGGTGGGTAAGCCTCAAGGAATGAGACTTAAAGAAGGAAATAAAACAATTTTCAGAAGCAAAAATTCTGACTTGAAATTAGTAATCACCTAGTTCACACAATTCAGTGGTCCTCCAGCAGTTTCTTTCACAATTATTTGTTTCAGGAATATAGATCATTTTAATAGATGTCATTTGCAAGTTATGAGGGATACTTGTTCTCATACTTGAAAAATTCATTTGATGTACAGATGATATCATTATACATTAAGATAGCATTCACTGAAGTGCATAGACATATGCATAGACATTCATAAAGGCATCAAAAATTCTGCAAAATTTAAAAAAATTATTAATTCAGAAACTCATCAAATTAGTATTGTTGGGAGCCACATGTGGGAAAAAAAGAATTGACAAAAGAGATGGATAATGATCTGAGAAGGGAGATACGAACTCACATCACAAACTGAGACTTGGTGAACATGAGCCAAGTCAATTTATTATGGGTTTAGAGTCTCTTATAAACCTTGGCAGAGGAATGATCACAATGAAAGCTATAAGGAAAAACCCAAGATCCCCTGTATGTGTATGTGATATGTGGGGTAGGAGGGTGGAATAGGAGGATGGGGCATTCATTACCTAACAGGAAAAATCTCTGTGGGAGTAAACACTTTCATCTTTCAGGGATGTCTCTTGGTGGAACATTCCTAGGAGGTTAGGGGACTACCATCACAGATATGAGATATGGTAACAATGTCTGGTGTGCTAGAGATGGATAAGACTAGATAAAGGTGTTTCTTTATCCAAGGTACATCTCTCTAAGGATGCCCCACCTAGAAACATTGATATCTTTTGGTAGAATATTTATAATTTAATTTTTCTCTGCCTGAAATTAGTAGTGCAAACAGATTCTTATTTTGTCAAAGAAAGTACCTTTTTAATAAAAGCACTTAATATTGCTATTAGTTGTTTTATGAAAGTATATGTTTGATTAAAATTTGATTACTTTTTTTGTATTGGGGTAACACTGGTTTATGACACTGTGTCTGATTCAAAAGTTCACACCTCCCCCCATGTATGTCACCAACCCATGCCCACCAGCAAGGCATCATATTCTTCCACCCAGGTCCTCACCCTTCTTGAACACAGTTTTAATTAAATGGCTCATGACTACCATCATCACCAATATTACTCTCTATAAGGAGTAAAGGGCTTCAGAATGTTTAAATTCTAATAGCTGAAACGCCTTGGATAGGAACTTCACAGTCGACGCGTTTTCCCTCATCTCCAGTTCATCTTGCTCAACTCTGACACTCATCTCCCATCTCCCTCAAGCGCAACCATATGTTAGCACTCTCCAGTTCCTAAGTATTCAATATGTTACAGAGAATAAACTCCAACAGTTAGCTACAGTAGTGACACATTTCTCCCTCTTCTCGCCTTACATACCCTAAAAATCAATAAGACTGACTCATTGTTTTCAGATTCATTAGTAGTCTCTCTTTCATACTCTTCTTTATCTGAAATTCTGAACTTGTGAATTTTTTCTTGTCCTTTAGAGCATCCATGTCACCTTTTCCAAGAAGCCTATCTTGCTTTCCCTCCTCTCTCATCCACCAATGGCAGCTCCCACCTTTGTCCTTTTATCACACTGGTTTGTCCTTTTTCAAGAGAATTTCTCAGAGTGCTTGTGGCTGAACCAGGAATAGAGAACCTCCTTGGTCCTGGTGGACTGTGTCTTTAGGGTAAGCCTCCACTTCTTGCTCACTTAGGGTCTGTCAGACACCTGGTACATTTATTAGTCATGGTGAGTTTTCAAACATGTTTATAGAATTGAATGAAATAGGAAATATTTCATTTTGTTATTTTCAAGATATTTTGATCATCTGACCTTCTATATTGAGTATTTAAAAATAAAAACAATTACTTGAAATACCAAAACACACACGCAGACAGTTTTAGGTACTAACACTAAAATAAAAGGGAAAAAAAACCTGCATTCTTGAAAAACACCCTTTTTTTGAAAAAGTATTTTATTAAAGAAATTCTTGAAGGGAAAGAAACAATATAATTGGGAATTACTAATGTCTTCTTTTGTGTTCCTCCTTTTTCAAAAATAAAACAAAGGGTGAGGAGATAAGTATCTGATCTGCTTTGGAAGTAGTTTAAGAGTTTTCAGGCTAAGACTCTATACAAATCTGACATAATTATGATTATTGTATCATCTTAAGAAATTTCTTGTGCTTTCATTGAAATATTCAAGATGCTTACAACATGTCACTAGAATGGGAAAATACCCAGGGTTCAAATTCTCATCCTGTGCCCCTCAAAAGGAACCCTTTCTCTTCTCCCTCCCTGAAATATAGGCACCTCGAGTGTGGAAGTACAACACCAGCTAACACAGGACTTTGCAGCAACATGACAGCATGAGGTAATATGCAACCAGAATTGAAAGCTCGACATTTTTTCAGCCTCTCCTCTAAAGTGTTATTTATAAGAATCCCTTGGGAATAATGAGAATTATATGCACAAGCTCCTGAAAATACAAATAATTAGAACTGAATTGTGAAAATAGCACTCATCAATAAGCATATACAGAATCCAAATTGCTTATAAAGGTGAAGGGATAATTCTTCTTTTCAAATAAATCTTTTGCTTGCAATCAGACAAATGGGAATTGTTTTATTTATATATATTATGCTCATGGATGATAATTTTCTTCCTGACACATGGAACTGTGTGCATGCGAAAGTTTGGAAAATCAAAAATTTATATATATTTATATTCATTTTATGTCAGCATATTTTATGAAGGTAAAATTTTTCTTGGCTTGATATTTATATTAGAGGCTGGTTATCTTTTACTGGTAAGAACCAAATACTATTTTAATATCTACAACAAATCCAATGCAAACTTCTTAATATTCATTCACTTGCACACATATTCACTGAAACTTGTTGTTGAATCCCATATTTTTATTGATATGTAAATTTTAGGTGAAGGCAATTAAATTAATTTAAAACATGAATTCATATAAACTTTATATTTTATCACAAAATTCAGTTTATCTACACCTCTATCATCTATGGAAATGCAGCAGTGGAGGGAACATTGCTCTTTATGAAACAGTGGGAGTTACCTTTACATTATAAATATATTGTTTTTCAAAGAAAACCCTAAGTTTAAATATGCCATAACTTATCATTGTTTTGTTACTATTATTTACTCCTCAATAACTGTACCTTACATTTGTATAATAGGTTTTTTAAAAATCATGTATGCTTTTTTGTATTTTCTTTACAACTCCACTTCAAATCTGACAGTCCACAAATCACATTTCCTTTCACAGGTAAGGAAATAAAAGTGAAAAGAGGTGTGAGACTTACCCGTGTTTGCCTGCAGAGAGTGGAGGAGCTGGAATTTGAACCTGTCTCTTTGATAAGTTGGTTGTTGACTTTTTACTCACATTTTTGTTGGTGTAGAGAAAGTGACTACCTCTTGGTCTTGTGGAGGGCCCAACAGTGCCACATTGTTCTTTCAAAAGTAGTTTTCTTAGGTCTTCCTTCCTAGAGTGAATATATGGGAATATCATGTCATTGCTCTTTAAACGTGGATTGTGCCCATGTAGAATACTAAAGTCAAAATTGACCTGATGAACATGAGACCCTTGTCATCACACAATTTTGTCCTCCTGGCTTAATGCTCTGTGATTCAAATTTTGGTTTTTGGTCATGTTCAAACACGGGACCCTGTATTTGTATTATGTTAGACCCTGATTTCTAATATATTGCTACTGGTCTTGCTAAGAAGCAGACTTCCATTTTCCAAAATCCAAAACTGAAATAAAGTGTTATAAAGCCATGTCATATTACCTGTTAATGATTTTACTAAGTTCTATTCTAAGTTCTATTGGCAGACCACTTGTTTGGAAAATAACAGTTCTGACTTTTCTCTGAAAAATGTTTACTGAAGAGCAGGAATAGGCAAACTCTTTGGGCATCTGAGGGACAAAGTTAAGAAAATAATTCTGGGAATTTATCAGAGCCCTCTCAGGGATTCAGAGAAACCTTCTTATCAACCAGTTGGCATTAAAATATAGAAATTATCTCTATATTTGTTTTCTACTACCAAATTGACAGTCAGCATAAAAGAAGAGTTATATTTATTACAACTGCTTAATATCTGTCTCCAGGAACAAAGGAAACCAGAGAAGCCACATAATTTTTTCTTCTCATTTCGTAATGAATGCCTTAAATTTCCTTAGGTAATAGTAACCAAGTTAAAATCATAAAGAAAAGTGGGTATCACTTTAACATTATAAATCTATGGTTTGACTGGTCCAGCCACTATGGAAGACTGTGTGGAGGACCCTCAAACAATTGAAAGTGGACTTACCATTCGACCCAGCAATCCCACTACTAGGAATCTACCCAGAGGACATGAAGACATTAATTCAAAAGGACACATGTACGCGCATGTTCATTGCAGCCCTGTTTACAATTGCAAAGAATTGGAAACAAACCAAATGCCCCCAAACAGATGATTAGCTAAAAAAAATGTGGTACATATACACAATGGAATACTACACATCCATCAAGGAGGACAATCACATGTCATTTGCAGCAACGTGGATGGAACTAGAAAGACTCATATTAGCAGAAATAAGTCAAAAAGAAAAAGAGAAGTACAGGATGGTCTCACTTATATGATGGATATAGGGAAAAACAAACAAACAAATAAGAAAAAATGAAAACAACCAATGGGACTGAACCATGGAGCGAGAGAGGAGGAAGGGGAAGAAGGTGGGGGAAGTGAAGAGCACAAAACATCAGGATAGTTAACAAATGTTAGTTAAGTGGGAAAGCCCTGGGGTAAAAAAAAAAAAAAAAAAAAAAAAACCAAAGAAACAAAACCACACATTTACCAGATATCGGAAGAGAAAAACAGGCCAAACAACAACTGAACATCAACTTAACCAACGAACAATTTTTGCAGAAAAATGGGAAAAGGAATGACTGGGATATGGAGGGAGGAAGAGGGATCAATTAATGCACAATTGTGACAAATGAATAGAATGAATTTAAAAAAATAAATAAATCTATGTTTTGATACTAATTTTGATGTTTTTGTGACACCATTTTTTATTTCCCACACGCTAGAAGAGGAATAATTGTTATTCCTTGATTTCTTTAATGCTCTAAAATGGCTGTCTCCTCTGAAATATCATATTTCAATTCCAGTACGTTTCAGATGTGTTTGTGTTTTGGCAAGTGGGTCTGGCTAACTCCAGGAAGAAAACTAAATTCCTATAAAATGATAGACTCTTTATGGATCATTTCTGTTTACCCAGTGTGGTATTTGACTCTTCACAGGGTCTTTTTCTCATCTGGGACTTCATCATTACCAGTAGATTTATGTAAAATGTTACTGATACATTATTGCACACTGTCAAGTCATGAATTATATGCTCTCTTGAACATACTACTCATCTCTTTAGATCACCTTTCTTTGTCTTATACCATGAACCCTCATCCTGCCCACTGACTTTCACATGTCCTCAGTCACAGGTTTGCTTTGGGTTATTTCTCCTGGAAGGCCACCATCTGTCAAGAACCAGAGGAGGCATCCTGAATGCTGAACTTTTCTCTGCCTTTATCACATATATGATTGTTTTCTTAATTATATTTCTTCTGCTTGGCACATGTTTTACATTTTAAAAAGTCAGCTATCGTGCCTTACTAAATATTAAGTATATTTTAGAACCCATCTGTTGAATAGATGAACAAATGATGAGGTATAAGTATGAAAAAAGTATAAAAAAGTTAGTCTTTAAAACATTTCCGAGAAAATGAGTCCATTGCTCACCAAGTCATGTTATCTAATTAGAATTAAAAAAAAAAAAAAGCTAGCCCTCCTCTAAGTGGCTTTGACTCTATTCTTCACTTCACCCATTTATTCATTTAGCCATGAGGTATTTATTGAACACTTACTATGTTCCAGGCACATTGCTAAGCACTGAATTTATAAGGTGTTAGCCCTACTCCAGGATGTTTGGCATAAGTTACATGATTCCCTTCTAATTACTGTCCAACTATGATCTGCCTACCAGGTAAAGAGATCCAGATAACTCATTGGAAAGACTTTTTAAGCTTTTGTTAGCTTGTATGATTGAACATCAATTAGTTTCACCTTTTGTTACCACTTCTTTTTCTTTAAAATTAAATTTGCTTAGATCTTTAAATTTAACTTTATTTACCATATTTACAACACAACATGCATTTCCAGGGTACATCTTCACTTCTTTGTGTAGAAGCCTCACACCCATCATCAGCCCTGTCCCTCCCATGTCACAGTAACACCTTCCTCTCCCACTCCTTTATTCCTTCTGCTCTGATAAATTAAATTTTTCACTGAATCTAATTGTTATTTTTGTTTTGGTTTGTTAGTTCATTTGCTTTGGGTTTTTATATTCCACACAGGAGGAAAATTATTCTGTAATTGTTTTCTCACTTTCTTAAAACTTGCCTCCTCAAAGAAAATGTGAAAAGATTTGCTTAGCAAATCATCTCAGGTTCCATCCATGTTGGAGCAAAAGGCAAGATACCATCTACTGAAATAGCTGAGTAGTGTGCCACTGAAAATCTGTGACTGATTTTATCGTTATCTATCAATAGTCATGTAGGCTGTTTTCATGTCACACAGCTTTTGTGTTACGTTGTGCTATGTTTTGTGTTATGTTGTGTTATGTTGCTATGAGTATAGGCCACCTTTTATTTTTTAAACTACTTATGAACTACTTTTAAACTACTTGTCATGCTATTAACACCTTGAATTTAACTACCCATGTAAATACATTCAAATTTCCTTCTCATAAATTGTTAACAAAGGAAATGCCTAATTATAGAGCAGAAATGGTAAGAAAACTTTAGGGTTCATACCTAAGACAAATAAATAAAATTAAAACATTTCTAAATCTAATGTGCAACTGAGGTTTTAACAACTTACAAATAGTGTCAAACAAAGTATAACTTTTGCTAAAGGCATTCACTAACTCTCACTTATGCCAGATATTTCTCTGACATTGGGTAAACAAATACAATGAAATCGGATCACTGGCCCATGGATACACTCTTCCAAAGATGCTCCATCACAGCACTGCACAACTGTTACTTTGCCTGTTTAGATTCCTGCTCCCAGATTTGTGGCTCCATTTATTCTAGTCCCTTGATAACTGGTTTTCCTATATTCTGCAGCAAAAACAATTTATTTTCTGTATTTTCACTTTTTTTTTTGAGGTGGCAAGGCAATCTACACTTTAATCAAAGAGTAGCTGAGAAAATTCCAAAAAGATTCAAGGTAGCTAGCTGATTTATTAAATTCTTTATAACCAGTTATTATTCTATAACTACTATCAATAAAAATTTTATTCCTTTGAAATAAAAATACATATATTTATCTGGTGACTGTAAATGGAGTGTGCTGTAACAAAATAATAGGAGTTACGTCAAAATGCAAGGGTTTAATTTGGGGTTTAACTCTTTTAAGTGGCTTTTGGGTTGTGATGAATAAACATGAAAACAATTCTAAAGCCCTGTGAACCTCTCCATTATTACAAATGGGCCAGTGTTACAATTTTCAACTTCCACAAATGCTTTCCTCAGTACTCAATCTATCCCTAGTCTTAGTTTTACTTTTCACTTTTCTTAATCTATCGATTATTAATTAATCTTGAACTTCTTACAAGTAAATAAAGCTTTGCATTTTGTTTGAAAGAAACCCTATAGGAGTTTAGGAGCAAAAGTGATTGCAGCAACAATAAAATTTATACACTTTTGGAAAGAAACAGGTGGTATTCAAGAGTATCAGTAATTTATTATCCAAGGTTTAGACTCATAAATGAAGATGAAATTAAAAGATTACCAGAAGATTTCCAGATATCAAATGGGATATTGAGATATCAGATGGGATGACACTACTACGTTTTCTAAACATGAGAAAGTATCTCTAACAACTAAAATCTTTGAACGTTTCACCCCAACCCAGCTAATCCAACAGGGTCACCCCCTCCGGCCTCCAGCCCAGGTGGTGCCACCGCTGGGGAAGAGCGCCATCTGCTGCAGCACTGGCAAAGTTCTTTCTCCCCTGTGAGATTTCCATGGGGAGAGCTGGTGACCAACTGCGCTTGTTTTGCCAACTTACTTTTCTTAGCTATTTCTTACTCCATCATCTGATGAGTTCTACCAACACAGTTAGTGGGTTCCCGAGAATGAATAATAGTCAAAGATAAACAGCTAGTAACAGAACCAGGAACATCAGCTCAGTCAACATATTTAAGCTTTGGATACAAAATATTGAGAAAAAAATGTATAGATTTGTGTTGTTTTTTTCTTCCTGAAATTCTTGCTATGCCATCCTACCTACGTCTAGAATTTATTTCTCTATATTATTTAAATATCATTGCTGTGATTTTTGATGACCTTCCCATCATGAAGAAGCAGTTCTTCCTTGAGTTGTCTTCATTTTTTAGACGTTGGGAAGAAAGAGTCTCTTGCATTTGGAGGATAGGAATCTGGTGAATCTTAAAATGGCATTTTCTCAGCAAATCAATAATAGACATTGTGGAGTGAACTCACATCACCTCCTCTGTTTCTACTTTTTCCACTTAGAACTGAATTCAGAAAATATACCGCCTGACAGCCTCAAGGAGATTATCTCGATTTCTGAAGAATTGCAGATGAAGGGAGAGGTTAATTGGATATTAGCAGATACCTCAAAATGATGTTTCTATTTCAATTTGGGCCTCTAAAGGGTAGAGAAAGAAGGATCCCAGTGTCAATTTCTTTTCATGTGAGACTGTTTGGGTTAGAAAACACAGCTTTTCTGAGGTCTCTCCCAATGGCTAAGGATTTTAAAACAAAATTACCCAGGGAAGTTCAATGATGCCTGGATCTTGGGGAAATTGCCTGCTATCGTCACCCATAACTGGGAGGTGGAATCAAGAGGACAGCGGAAATTTTAGACTTAGCTTTAACTTACACTCTGAAGAATATATTCTCTGCAAATTTTGATATTTCTGATTGAAAATGAAAAGCAGCCATTACCAACCAGCATGTGATCCAATTGAGTGAAAGCCTTTTTTATGAGGCCTCCTCGAGTTGTGACTTTGGATAGACTCTTCTTTCCCACTTGATTTTTGTGAGAAAATCTGAAAATATGAAATTTAGTGACACCATTCACGTTATGCTGCTAACAGTTAACACAAAATATCTTTGTTTAGGGACCTAATAAAATTGGTCATATAAAGAGGAAATGAGATTTTTAATGCAAAATGAAGCTGACAGTGCTCTTCTATTACTAGGGTCTTATTAGGGAAAAATTCTCTGACATCTGTTTATCCCCTGCAGCCAACCTTGTATTCAGAATACAGTAATTGATTCACAGCATCCACTGGGGATCTAGCTGGCTCACTTTTCCACACCGCACTACACAGGTATCTCTGCAGCTAATTCTGAATGTACATCTACATCGTTATCTCCTGGTGAACTGTGACCCTAAACACTTTGGAGGCCCAGATGAAAGTGCTTCCTCCACCCTCCAGTGCTAGGGGTGTAGCGGATTCTGCAGCATGGCAATTCACACAGGACATCCAATCAGAACCATCCCCTTTGAAGCCCTTCTCAGCTGGGAGACCATGAATGATTCATAGCTTCTCTACACAGACTAAAGAGGAAGAGCAAAGCTAGTGTGTATTATTCAGGACTGCATCCTCAATAAGTCTCCATGTTCAGCAAATTGCTACAATGTTTTTTTGCTTAGTCTTTACTTCCATACAACATCTCTTTTGTGTACAAGTTTTAACAAAGAAAGGTCGTCTGTTTAAGCAAACTTGTTGATTGGGTTATTTCCCCTTTAATGAACGTTTGTGTAGTCACTGATTTAATGCAAAGGAGAGTGCCTGGCAGGGACCAATTTTCCAAGGAAGATCCTAAGATCCCAACTTCACAATTAGCTTAGAAAGGGAAGTTGGTGGCAGTTTCTCATGTCTTTTATGATGAGGTTCAAAATATTAATTTCACAATGTAACCGTGTGCAAAAGCTAGCTTTAGAACGTCGCGTGTAAAACTAACTGAAATATTTGACCCACTGGAAGACACTTTCTGTGTGTCTAGACGCTGTGCTGTGTGGCAACCCCACCGCTCACCCGTCTCCTTCCACAGCCTTACAGAGGGATCATGATGATAATGATTGCTAAGTATATTCGCCGTCCTGAGAATGCGCAGACACAATAACTGGATATTACCCCCCCAAAGAAACATAAGTTCCAGAAGCTTCATTATTAAGCAAGCAGGATTTTTCTTGTGTCATCATTCACGGAGGGTTTATTTTCCAAGCTGAAACAAAAGCACCAGGAGAAAACCACAGAACTCCTACCTGAAGGGGACAGAGTTGCTCACCATTCTGGAAGTTTGGGTCTAGAAACTGCTGGTTTTTTTTTTACTTGTGCCCGAATCTGGCCGTGATGTTGGTATCCATCACTATTACCTTGGTATTCCAAGCACCTTTCAGCAATCTTGGATTTCTGACTCTTCTAAATATCTTTCATGTTGTTGCTTTCAAACATGTAAAAATATTTTCAGGCGTACTGAATGCCAAGAATTTCTTAAATCACTTTTACCACTGAGTATTATTTGGTGGTTGGACATAACTTAGTCTAGTCCTATTAATATGGACTATTATAAAGACTAAAATTAAACTAAAAAATGCCCCAAATGTATGAAAAATAAAAGTTATTAAAAGATGAGAAGCCATATTTTTCAAAACATTCCAATGGCTCATATTCAGACAACACAGTGTTTTCTTCAAAAATATTGTCTCAGAAAATAAATACTTGAGGGTTTCATCCACCTTAGATCACCTTGTACTTTTTTTTCCTTTGGCCCAGGTTCCCATGTGGGCTACCTGATTTGCTCATTGTTGGAGCTGATTGACAGGTATGGTGACAAAAATGCAAATGATATGCAAATAGACACATTAGGGCAGTTCTTTGTAAATAGAATTGCTACTTATGTACATATGGTACTTTCTAACAATGGGCTCCTACCCCTGTAAATGCAAAATACTCAATTTCCACACACTATAAAATATCTAGGTTTAGTTCTGTTTTGAAATAAAAATGTAACATAGCTAGATATGATACATGGGAACAATTTCAATATGTACATTTCTTTATCCATAATTACATATGCTTTCTGCCTCTATGAAGAGTGAAAGTGAGTGTGTGTGTGTGTGTGTGTGGTGTGGGTGTGGGTGTGTGTGTTTGTTGGGTATTGAACTGGTCTCCCCAAAACAGATCAGACATACTTTTGTCAAGTGACCACTGCAGGTTTTTACCAGTGTGTGTCACATTGGTGGGGGGCAGATGGGGCGAAAGTCAACCAAGGCCCAGTGGACTTCATAAGGAACTGTTAGCATTACTTGAATAATGAAGATTACTTCGAGTTGAGAGTAATGAATTCCTGAAAGGTTAAGAAATAGCTCTTTGCCTTTCCTTAACACTTTTGTCATTCCTCTATTAGAAAAGATGACTATTGCTTCCTCTAATGACCTATATGAATGCTTTGGTGGGACCACCCAAATGTAGGTTTATCAGTAAGCCTATTCTCTCTGAAAAACTCATCCTTTTACCCTTAAAGATCAAGTCATCCTATCCTCACAATGTGTACATATTTTCTCAATGTCCCAGACCTTTGGCAAAGGAGATAAATCCTTGGCTTACCTCATTTTTAGAATTTATAGTCATGAAAAGTTTCCATGTGTATCTTATTAATTTTGTTTTTTTTTCTTACAATCTGTCTGATTTTAATCTGTTGGTTCCACCAGCCCCAGAAGTAGATCAGCCCCAGAAAAGTTCAGAGGAAATTTTCCTACATCCCAACAGTGTATAATGCTGATGGTACTTGTCTTAAAATATGGGCATAATGTAGATCTGTTATGATGAATTTATATCTAGTCATTACATGTATTCTGGTAACTGCAATTCAATTTTTGAGTCTAAAATTTCTATCTGATTCTTCTTTATATACTCTATTCCTTTGTTAAGACTTTCCATTTTTCTATTAGTTTCAAAAGTGTTCATGATGGCTTCTAGCAACCTTTTCATAATGGCCGTTTAAGTCCTCATCAGATTATTTAAACATTTGTATCATCTGGTGTGTCTTGACTGCCTTTTCCTGATATCTGTAGTTTTTCTGATTTCTTCAGAACTTATACAACTTGAGATCTTCACTGGATACTTAGAATGGCTTTATGAAACACAGAGTCTTGTCAGTATTGACCCATTTTATTTTAGTACACAGTTGATTTGCTTAGGTTGAAGCTGTAACTTTTAACCTATTTTCACTGGGCTACCAACTTAGTTGTTGAAGTATTGGAGCAAGCTTACATGTGTGTCACCCAGTCTTGCATCTAGAGGTCTGGTCTCTCTGTCAGTTCAAATCTCAAAATCTTCAACATAATGGCTAGAATAAATGTCATGAGCTCTGAACTAAGCCCATGAGTTCATAAACTCAGACTGACTATAGAATCATATTCCCAGATTCCCTTTTTGCTATGATCTCTCCTGAGGCTCATCATTTTGGTCCTCTGGTTGGTAAGTTGGGTTAAGTCACCCTCCTCATTTGTATCTTGTGTCAAATGACAGGAAAAAAGAGAACACTGGTTTATCCTCTTCTGCCCACTGGTCTCTTGAGTGTTGAGAAATATTACCCTCTCTTAGGATCTTGACTCCTTCAGCTACTGTACCAGTCACTACCACTCTTGTCACTGGAATATTTGGAGAATGGGATGTATAAAAAATGAGAAAGGGGGAAGGAAAGTGAAATACTTCCACATTCTTCACATTAAGAGTTTCCTTTCCTGCTCTTGAAATCAGCTGAGGTTCTTCTGGAGTCCCTTCTATTTTTATTCTAGTATCCGCTTCCATGTTTGTTGAGAGATACTGCAAGAACACTTTTTATTCATAAGCTTATCTTATAATGATAAAATCATGCTGGTTCAGTGGTACCTGAATTCTGGTGTGTTATTCTCTATGCTACCTGGTACGGCTTAGTTTCAGAATTCTCAAATAGATAGTCAGTGCTTTCTGTTCAGGTTCTATATCTGTTCTCACTGGAAACAATAGAGGGAATGCATTTATTCTATCTAACTTGGTTCCAGAACTCCCAAGCTGCATGATGTCCTTGTTATGAGAAGAAATTAAATTTTCTTTCCTAGAAATCAGAACTAAGAAAGAAAGTGATGATACAAATTATAGTGTGGGAATGTGCTGCTTTGGGTATTGCTCATAGAGAGACAGGAAGTCTAAACAGAAGTTGTAAGATCATTATATGTGAGATGATGTCCTCCACATGAAAGCATAAATGGAAACAGTTAAGGTTCTTATCCATTTAGATTAGCCTCCTAACTATTGTAAGATAATGGAAAGAGGCTCACGGTTCAAGCTATCTTTGGGGAAGGAATACACTGAAAGGGATAAAGCAGTAACATGTATTGTAAACCCATTCCTTTCTCTCTTTCTTCCTATTTCTTGTTCCTTCGTGTTTAGTGATACCTTCTGGAAGTGCCATCTTAAGTTACCTGTGGGCAAGGGAAACAAGGGTTTAATTTAATATTCACTTTACAATGCTGATGATGAGCTTGTAATGTGTCATCACATTTCATAAAGCATAGGGATCGACTAGTGAAAAAAGGTTCTGATTTTATGGAGCTTATGTTTTCTGGACATGCTTATTTTCCTATTTTTTAGACCTTTCTAAAAAGACATAGTAGGTAAAACTGATAGTGTGATAACCCTAGAGGATAAATATGAGGCAGTAATCAAGAGAATAAGATACCAAAAAGAAAGTGAACCTCAGGAAAGCAAAGTGAACACTAAGTCAGTCATCATGCTGCAGATCGTATTTCCTTTCTATAAAAAATACTTGGGTGTTCTACATTATATTTAAAAAGAAAAGCGATAGCTTTATATTTATAGAAAACTAGTGTGTCCACTGCTCAATACAAATTCCTTTCAATGATTAATTTCTTCAATTATAATTTCTCAAACAGCCTAAAACTTAACTTACAAATGCACTACATACTTCTTACATTGTTGAAGACCGGGGTCATCACTTGGACTTGGGAGATCTATAAAATAAATAGAGATATAAAAGAAAGTGCAATCTAATAGAAGAGACTGAGAGTTATGAATAAAGCCAGAACAAGGTAAGTTCTGATGCCATGGGTTTTATTGTATATGAAGAGTGCTTTGAGGAAGAGTGCCAATTAAATCTAAATTGATCCCTGAAAAGGCAGTTTAAGTAAGATGAGGAGAGCATTTATCTCAGGCGGTACCAACACTATTAAAACAGAAACAGCAAAGCAAAGAGAGAAAATGCAAGGTCTCAGACTGTGCTACTCTGTAACAACATAGATTTTGGTGGAGACGAGGAATGTAGATTTGAATTCCAGTTTAGTCATTTACTGTCATGACCACAGGTGAAAGAGTTATCTTATGCAAGTCTCATGATCTCCTTCTAAAAATGTAGCAATAAGAGCTTCACTTTTATGATGATGAGATGAGTAAAATGGTAAGTGTAGAATCTTAGCACATTTATGAAATCAAGCACATAATATATTAATGGTTTCCTCTTTTTTTTTCTACTTTTTCATCTCTCTCTGTTCTGCCTTCTCCTCTTCCCCTTCATATATTGATAAATACTATTTTAATCATTTTTTGTCAAAATAAAATTATTTCCATATGGAAAAATGAAATAGTCATTTTCATATGTTTATAGAAAGGTGTAATAATAATGAAACCTAGATGATTTTTAAGATGAATTAATGAGGTGTCATTAGCTAATTTTTTAATGTTTGCTATTTTATTCTTTATGAGGTCTTTAAAATTTCTTATTATTCCTTATTGAGGTAACATTAGTATACAAGAACATATATGCTGTAGAGGTATAGGTTCCTGCCTCTTAGACTGTTACCACATCACAACAACAGTGTGTCACCCCCCAGTTCTCCACCATAATCCATTGCTATTGTTAGAGGTCTAATGTGAGGTGAGAAGAAGCAGACATCCGGATGGAAAGAGAAGTAGGAGCTAAGACATGGAAGATCATGTATATCTTTCTTAGGAACATAAAGTTTATCCTTTAGTGTATGGGTAGAAATTGAAAGTCTTTAACAGAAGTGTAAATATGCTCTCATTTGCATTTCCTACAATGGATTTAAGTTTAAAGGGGCAAAGAATGAAATCTAGATGTAGGGGGAAAAAAGTACCTGGAATCATTCAGATAACAAGCAGTCTCTAGGAAGACAGAGTTTCGAAAATAGAAAAGTGGGACTGATTTAAAAAATATTTATAAAGATAATTGATAGTAACTTAGGACTGACTGTGGGAAAAGTGAAGATGAGGAGAAAATGAATGATTCTCAGGTTTTTGTTTTATCTGACTAGAAGAGCAGTAGTATTATCTTTAGTTTTATTCAAGTGTAATTAATGAATAAAATTGTGTATACTTAAAGAATGTAATTTGGTGACTTCATATATGCATTTATTGTGAAATAATTCCCACAACCAAGTTAACTGATACATTCATCACTGTATGTGGCTACCATGTGTGTGGGGGTGTGGGAGGTGTGGTGAGAATACTTAAAATCTACTCAGCAAATTCAATTATACAGTATGGTGCTATTAACAAGAGTCACCGTACATAATATACATTAGACTCTCAGAACTTATTCAATTTAAAACTGGAAGTCTTTACTTTTGGTCAGCATCTCATCCATCCTCTCCACCCATCCTTTTCTACTTCCTGGCAACCTCCATTCTATAATTTCTATGAGTACAGACTTTTATCAGAGTCCACATAAATGTGAAACCATACAATATTTGTCTTTCTCCCTCAGGCTTATTTCACTTAGGCTGAATAGTATGTGACGGTATAATCCACTGAGAAGCAGAATGCTGAAGAACAGCCTGTGAATAAAAGGCAATGAATTGGGGGGAAAAACAAATGTAAGTTTGGGCTCAGCTTGAACACATACTCTAGCACCTGCTAGCTACCTTACCCATGGCAAAGATTTCAGAAAGGTTGGTGAGGAAGAAAGGGGAAGTGAAAAGAAAACCTGTTTAGATATTGAACTCCTTACTCACCAACATTTACTGAACAGAAGCAAAGTGTACATTCCATGCAAAACATTGAGGAACATTAGGAAAGATAAATAAATGGACTGTCAAATGAGAAGCAGAAAAAGTATGAAGAATCATTTTTAAAACCATTTTTCCCAAAAGGAGTAACTATTGGTGTTGCAGGATGGAAGGAATTTTAACTTTGGGTATTATTTATTGCCAAGTATCCAGGAGAATAAATGCAAGGCAAAACATTATAATAACTCATGAAGTCATTTGTGAGAATGAAAGTGAGTTCATATGCTCTTTGCTTAGGGACTCTAGTTTAGAATTAATGCTATAATTCCTATATACTAATGTATGGGACTGTAATCTTAATGAATCCACAAAGACCATACAATTGTGCTTAGTGCCTGGTATAGTGTCAATATATAATGAGTAGATGAATAAGTGAATGCATGAATGAAAGAAGGAATTTTTGGAAGCAAGGGTAATGGAACACTGGAGAAGAATGACACCAATAAGAGTGTAATCAACTATAGATATCTTTGGAGGTGTGCACAGACTTGTTCATTGACACAAAGGAAAAGGAGCTCAAAGTGAGAGGACTGGTATAAATATCCAACAAGACTGCCAACCATAAGGGGAACATCCCCATGTGGTGAGTTTCTAAGACTTAGGGTTGTTTTTCAGACAAGGTTCTATAAGCAACTCACTGTGTTGCAGTCTTTCTGAGACTGCTAAACAGATGGCTTCCATCAGCATTAAACCATGCTTGAGGTTGAAGTCACCAGTGCATATATTTAAATCACTCTTTTAAATAAATTGATAATAATGTGTTAAGAATAGATAAGCAAAGCCATCTAGAAGAAATATAATATTTTTACAATTGTTAAGTCAATTCATTGAATCGAGGCTGGAGTGGGAAGGGCCAGTGCAGATTTGTGTAAGATAGGTGCAAACAAAAACTTCTGTTTAATGTTAACTGTTCAAGGAACTGTTCAGGGCTTTAAGCAATGTAAGCATATTCTTCAATGAGCATATACTAACTTTTCCTAGAGCCATAATGGGATTTATTGTTTTTATTTGATGAAAATTTGCAGTGTTGTACCTCTAAGTCTATACATTTTAATTACTAGAGAAATAATATAATTTTAATATAATATTTTGAAGCAAAATAATTTTTTTTCACTTTTGAAATGTTACCTCCTATCTCTTCTTCATGAAAACTAAAACAAAAGAACAAAGATTGTGTCTGCATAATTACATGATATCAGTTTGCCTTTCACCCCAAGAAAATTTAAGAGCATATATTTATAGTCTGGAATAAAGCAAGAAATGAGAATCTGTAAAATATTCTGGTGTCACAAAGCAGTGTTATTTTGATGCACCAGGCTTTTTATTAGAACCAAAGTCATATTATGAGGGAAAATATTGTATTGCATACAAATAACTATACTAAAATCCTAAGCATATTAAAAATATCTTGGATTCCATCTAGTCTGAAATATTTGACAAGATTTAAAAATATGTAACTGGTTATATATTTTGATATAAATTCTAGATCAGAATTTTCATAACACAACCCAATGAGGGCAAACAATAAGATAAATGATAGCATTTTCATGTTGAAAATTATTATAAATTTACAAAGATGATTTGATGCTTTACTTTTCTAAGAATATTTTCAGAGAAACTGAAATGTGTACCTTGCTCTCACTTTAGTTTGGATTAACTGAGATACAGGATTGTCTAATTCTGGTCTGAGACATGTCTTTAGAAAACCTATCTCTGGACCCCACTCCAGGCATAGGCAATTGACTGCCTATGGCTGGATTCTGAGAATTTACATTGCCACACATACCCAAATTAGAATGCATTCCAAAAATTTGAGAACTGGGATAGAACAACCATGTCCAGAGACTCAAATATGTGAGTTGCCTCCTATTACATCTTGCTCTTCTTTCCCATCTGAGCTTTCACTCATAAGAATTATGAAGATAATCAGAATGCCATGCTTGTAGATGGGAAATATAGCAAATTGCATTTATAAAAATTTATTATGAGCCATATTTAAATATATGAACTATAGTTAGGTTCATGTAATAAAGGACTAATCATCATCAATAATCTTTCATTTCTCTTTGTCAGAGGAAGTGCAGCTAAATTGCTACATTTAGGAATTCTCTTGCATAATGAAGAGGAACTTGGTGGAAGATACACTCACTCTAGGAGAGTTCCTCACAGAAAAGATAATCATATAAACACCAGCAGAATTATTAAGAACTTTTGAGCACACTTAATTATTATTAAGCTTGGTAGAAGAACAGACTTAGAGATGTCAAAGTGTTTCTCTGTAAGCAAAGAGAAAGTGTGGTTTAATAGCATTAGGGTATTAAGAGTGTTATGACAGTGAATACCTGCCCTCTTTTTAAATCTCAGTTACATTGCTTCCATGTCCTTGCATTTATAAATAGCTGCGGTAAACATCCGACTACTTATAATTGCAAGGACATGGAAGCAACCTAAGTGTCCCAAAACAGATGACTGGATGAAAAAAATGTGGTATATATACACTATGGAATATTACTCATCAATTAAGAACGACAAATTCGATGACTTTATGACAACATGGATATACTTAGAAGGAATCATACTATCAGAAGCCAGTCAAAAAGAGAAAGACAGAAGTCAAATGGTTTCACTAATACATGGGACATAATGAAAAAAAGTAAACAAAAGCCATGAGGAAAAGACAAAACAAGCTAAGCACCAAACTGAAGCACACAACTATGAGCAGGAAGGAAAGAGAGGGGAGTGGGAGGGGAGGGTGGGGGGGAGGGTAAAACCCTAGGATACCAAAGATGTGAAATTTATATATAAATAAATTTTTAAAAAATTAAAAAAAAATAAATCTCAGTTAGAGGTTTCCTTCTTCCCCAGTCTCAGGGGTGAGACAAAAGCTACATCTCATTTTTTTTCAATAGTGTTTTATGTACTAGTAATGACTTAATGAAGAAACCAATAACATATTGAGCTTCCTGCAATTTATCTGAAATGCATATTTCACTCTATATTCAATAAAATCTCAACTGTATGTCTCACTAAATCAAGAATTTTATTATTGCAATATTTTATGTCTCATTATGTGACATTTTTTAGAGTCATTTTAATGTTCATGTTTTAGAATTTTAAGGTTTTATAATAACTAGGTCACATTTATGTGATGAAAATGATCAAGGAATAAAGTATTTTAAAGAACATTTGAAATAAAAGAAGACATTAAATATTAATGCATTTTATGAAATAATATTTTCTAGCACCAAGTTTACAGAATTAGAAGGAAAGTATTAAGATTCAAAGACTGCAAAGAAAAAAAAAACATCAATTTGGAATGCAATTATTTAAAGTTCTAGACATATGGTGTCTCAAAATAATTTTGATTAATTCAAACTCATCGTTGGAGTCTGGTAATCAATACAGCTCTAAATTTTGTCCTTCATGAAAATTCACCCACATTTTAAAAACCTTCTGCCCATGATATACCGAACAATTTTAAAGTGTTTGTAAAGAAACATAGGTCAGAAATCTATACAGACTAATTTCCAGAGACTCGGGAAGTTGTATTTTTGTCTAGATGTTGCATAACTTTTAGAATATTGGAAAGTCTGAGTCAAACACCAATAACAAGGAGCAGAATCACAGTTTGATTTATAAATATAACAATTTAAAAAGAATTTTCAAGATCATTGCTATATGTCACTTACTGAAGATATCTGTTCTTACAGTTGTAACTGCTGAAAGATGATGATTCATCCTAAAATTAATAGCTAATTTACATTGATTTAGAAATAATCTGAGCTGAATTCCTCTTGCAATTCATTGCAAATCAAAAATGAAAAGAAGTTTGAAATTATAATTATTCATTATTAGAACTGCTGATATGCGAACATTTCCTCTACCCTTTTATGAGGCATAGTCAGAAATTGGAATTTTGTCTTCATAGGTTTTGTGATGGATAGTGGCTAATTAAACTTGCGATGACCTTGTTGTTCTAGTTGCAAATACAATAGTGTCTTGAGTCATTTACTGAGTTGTCAGTGATGGATGGAAGTGCTTCTCAATAATTAGGTGGTAAACAATGTTAACTGAGCAGTAATTCACACTAGCATTGCTAAGGTATTTTATAGTATCATGGCAAATGACTCATCACTGCCATCTTTGTAAAATGCTGCAAACCCTCTAGAAAAATCATATTCTTCATTGGTAAAAAAGATATTAGGAGATAATCATATTTCAAGGAAACCTAGGACTACATTCCTCTATCAAGTATGTCCTCTACACCAAAGGAACTTTTTCTTATAAGCAGTTCTGATTTGCAGTACAAATTGGCAACTTTTCCAGAACAGCAAGACAGATGGCAAACATTTTTATTAAACTGACTCAACTATCATAGTTGATGAGAGACAAGAAGAACACAGTAAGAGAATTCTAATGTTCCACATGGGCATTCAGAAAAATAATAAATGACATGAAATAATTTTGCTGATCGAAACAAATATTTATTCTTTTATGTGATTTCTCCCCCTTAAGTAATCACATATATTTTGGTATTCAGGTCTGCTGCATAGATAGAATTTTTAAAGATTTTTCTTATTTTTCTCAAAAGTTTGGAGGACAGATTTTTCTTTTGTTTTGTAGGCTAACACACTGTGGTATAGCATGCTGAAATGGGACACTGTGACAAAATTGGTATTAACAGTCTAGGCCTTTAGATTTCATGCTCTGTACATAAGAGCATGCGAGGGATTTAATATATCAATTTCCATAATAAAATTATACCTACCTCTTTAAGATCATTCTAAAATTGGATTTTCACGAAATAGAGACCTATTGAACTGCTACAACATGCAAATTAGCAACTCCTTTTCTAGAAGCAGAGGTTCTAGTATAATCATAAACTCATTTTCAGAAAATGAAATTGAAATGTAATACCTTTTTGCTTGCCTGTGGTCATGGAGACTGTTGATGGCAGTGTTTGTAATCTCCTGGGGTGAGGGTGGGGAGGCTATTTTAATGACCCCAGGTCCAGCCAGCTTAGTGTGGGCAACAAGCTAGAGGTAAGAGCACCACGCACTGCCACCTGCTTACTGTGTTTATCAGGTGCTTAAGTTTTCTGCCCAGGCACCACTGGTCCCCACCATAGTCCATAGTGCCTCCTCCCCACTTTTCTCTGCTTCATCTCCTACCCCTCCTGTAGCCTCAATTCCAGAGGCAGGTTTTCAGGGTCTGTTATTGATTTGGCTTTATCTGACTCTTTATTTTTCTTTTCTATGTTCCATATCTAAGTGATTCCATCTAGTATTTGCCTTTCTTTTTCTGAAAGAAGAATTTGATTTCTTCTGGGCTTTTTTTATTTTCTGTCTTTGGTCATACTGAACTTTTATTATGCCTTGTGCCTTAGTATTTAAAGAATTTTTTATGAAGTGTTTTACCATTCCCTATTACAAGAACAATGCATTTTGTTTCATTCTCTCTCTCTTTATATATATATGTAATATACACAACATAATATATATAATATATATAATATAATATATATAATATAATATATATGCTCCCAAGGTAAATTTGGGAGAAACTCAAGAAATGTTTTTATTGCAAGTATGAAACATTCCAGATTTTTTCAAGATAGCCGTTTTAACCATATCCTCTTATTTTTTTTCCCAAATGGACAAATTTATTAAATTTTGTCACTTTGCAGCCCCTGGGATTCCTCTCCCTGATTTCTTCTCATAATTTGTTCCTCCACATTGACTGCCTTGGGTCAACTTCCATTGTTCCCACTTGAATTGGCTCATTAATTTTCTAATCAGTTTCTCTATGGTGTCAGAAACTTGCTCTCCTATTAATTGCTAGCGTTGAGGAGAGGACCTGGCATACAGTAAATCTCAACAAAATGTCGGTTAAGGAAAAATCAGGACTAGTCAGATGCCAACATGGATAAGAAAATGTCTATTTCTGTATAAAGACCAGGATTCAGAAGAAGCTTGATTCTCTTAGAGAAAGATGCCAACTTAGTGTCCCAACAAAGCCACCAAAAAGATGCACATTCTGTTATTAGTCTAACTGTAACTAATACCTACAAACCCTTCTTCAGAAGATTTAGAAACATATATATCTATTTTAAAAATTATCAAACCCATGGGGGCATTTTTTTTTAAGATTCATGCTATTATGATAATAAAAAATAAGGAAATTTCCTAAATCTTGTTTTCTGAGACCACTTTATTTTTCCTTTGGGGTTAAATATCTCTGGGGTCATACAGGAAGAATATTTCATAGTACTCTTTATATTTGTAGATTCATAATTTTAGGACTTAATTGATACTTTATGTACAATTCACGTACTAGACTTAGTAGGGATGGAAAGTAACTTAAAGGGAGTTTTCATGTACTAAGGTCCAGTAGGGAATAAAAGCATAACTCTGTTAAAATCAGATGCTATTAAAGTTATAGAGGCATTGGTTTTGCACCCAAATGGAATTTAGAAAGCTATTTATCCAATAGAAATCACATGAGTTCTAAAAATGCCTCAGATCTTTGGTAAGAGCAATTTGTCTTCTTTATAAAATCTATATATTTTTTTCAGGCTGTTTCTTGTAAATATGATGGAAAAAATTCAAAGCCATATGAAATAAGTTAAACAATGACTATTCACTTAAAATTTTAGTTTTATTTTGATAAATAGATTGGAATATAAGCATACATTTAAAAATTTTCTACAGGACGGGAACTAAGTTCCTCTCAACTTTGAATTGCTGGAGTTATTGCAGTACCTGATATGTATCTGGAACTTACAAATATATTTCAAGAATAAAGCAACAAAGGAAAGAAGAAATGAAATCAACTAGTGTGGTAGACAACAGCCAGGAATACTGCACTGACGTTTACAGTAGATTCAATGACACAGTAAGACATATATGGTCCCCCCTGCCACCTCTTCTGCCAACCTGCAAACTAGATTATCTAATCATAGTTGTAGCAAGATACTTTGTTTATGGTAAGGGAGTGGACCCTGGAGAGCTGACATTTCCTTCTCTCTTCCCTTCTCAGTTTAAGATGATATAAAAAGGCAGTGAGCCCATAAATAATTCTCAGACCTGGTGATTCCCTCTTCTGTGTGGCTGCTGTGACTACTAATTTCAGGTTCACATCAACAAGCAGCAAAGACTGCCCTGGGAACTGAGTCTACTTACACTGCCATGCATCCTCCATCACAAGGATGACCTTGGAACTGCTTTTTTTTTTTTTTTTGGAAGTTGATAGCAGATAATAAGAAATATTGCTTTGATTCCATTGATTTGTCGCTCCTGCCTATTCTCAAATCTGAGCCAAATTTGTGAGGTGATAGGATTTATACATCAAGAAGTCAGGAAGGACAAACACATAGGTGTGTAAAATGCAACTTGAATCTAACTAATTCGAAAGTTTCATAAAAATCGAATTGGGACACATTTTAAGAGTATTCCTCATTTGAATCACGTAACAAGCTATTGGAAGATAGCTTCCTTTCATGGGCTTTGAATCCTTTTGTATTTTTTCTTTTTGAGAAGTTTTCACCATATCTTTCATTTTCTTGGTATTTCCCCTAGCCCCACCCTTCCCCCCATCCCTTATACCCCCATGATCCTTTCTCCCTTCCTGCTCTTTCAGAACCTCATAAGCTTCATTTTGATTATTAGGACCCCACTAGCTTTTATAGATTATTTGTTTGCTGAATTATCTCCTATATAAATCTCCAATATTTGTCATTTTGACTTGCTTTACTGCACTGCTGTGTTACTACCTCAGGCGTGGGATGAGAAATGATTATTCAGAGTCCAAACAGGTTGCTGCAATGAGAAGTCTAGAGGGACTGCACCAAAAAGATTCCCAATGGGAAAAAGAGTTAGGGTGCAGTGTCATTTTCTAGCTTAGTCTTGCTTTTATTTTATTTTTTATTTAGGTAGAAGATCAGGTCAAGTAGCAATAATGTGGGGGATGTGTAGTTGTCTTAGCTGAATTGCCTCAAGTTTCTTGTTCATCTACTCATAACATCTCTAGAATTAAGGGTGGTCTTGCTATTCCTGTTAATCTAATCACAGCATCTCTTGTTGTTTTCAGCAGATGCTGTATTCAGCATATACAATTATTCATTGCATGGTTGTGCCCCTCTGTACTTCCAATTTGTAACTTTCCTATCTCTACTATGGGCTGAGGGAACAGCATTCCTAACACTCACCACACATAAATCTCTCAACCTTGTACTATAAGTGACAACACTTTCCCCAGAGTTCTCCCATTGCCTTAACACCCGTGAACCATTTTAATCTCTTGTGACTATCCCTCCTCCAATTTTTCCCTCCTCCCCATCTCTTGCTCAATGCTTCAGTGATGGTAACAGTTTTAAATTACTCTTGTCCATTTGTTTGTTTTCCCTGTATCCCTCATATAAATGAGAGCATCCAGTATTTCTCTTCTTTCTGGCTCATTCCACTAATATGATTCCCTCTAGCTCCATTCATGTTGCTGAAACATAAGTTTATCTTTTTTGACTGATGAATAATATTCCATCGTGTACATATACTGCAACTTTCTGACCCATTTGTCTATTTTGGGGTATTTGGATTGCTTCCATATCCTGGCTATTGTAAATAGTGCTGCAATAAACATCTGAGTACAGGTGTTCTTTTGAATTAGAGTTTTTGTATAATACATTTTTTCAGTCTAATCTATCAATGTAAGGTTGCTTCTATGCATTAGCTGTTGTAAATAGTGCTACAATAAACATTATAGAGCATAGGATTTTACAAGTTGATAGTTTCTTGTTCTTTAGATAGATGTGTATAGAGTGAAATTGCTGGATCATACAGTATTTCCACTTTTGTTTTTTAAGATAAACCCAGATGTCTTTCTATAATAACTGCACCAGTCTATCTTTTCATATATTCTCATGCAACAGGGTTCCTCTGTATCTTCTCCAGCTGTTGTTATTGGTGCCTTTTTAATATATGCAGTTTCACAGGTATGAGATGGTACCTGATTTTAACCTGAATCTCTCTTATTAGAAAATATGTAAATATTTTTTTCATCTATCTAGTGCTACTTTGGATATCTTCTTTGGTGAATTGTATGTTCTGATCTGCAACCCATTGATTAATTTGGCTGCTTGTTTTTCTATTGTTGAATTGTATGATTTTTAATGTGTCTTTGATATTAACCCTTTATCAGTTCTGTAATGTGAATATATTTCCTACCATTTACCAGGATTTTTGAAAATTTATTTTTTCTTTGTATAAAGTCTTTCAATTTGATGTAAACCCATTGTTTATTCTTGTTTTTATTTTCCATACCAGATGTGTCAATTTTCCAAAAACATTTATGCCGTGGAACATATCAGTATTTTCTTCTATATATTTTATTGATGCAGGTCTTATATATAAATTTTTAAACCATTTGGAATTTATTTTTGTGCATGAGGTTAGACAATGATTCAAGCTCATTATTTTACACATGGTCTTCTAGTTTCTTCAGTACTATTTATTAAAGAGATTCTACTTTTTGCATTTTCTGATTATGGATGCTTTATCATATATTAAGTACTCACATGTCAGAGTTTTCTATTCTATTAACTTAAAATCTTTTCTTTAACATCCTCTAAATGAAATAAAGCTAAATTCCTTTTTAGCAGAATGTAATATATAGAAAGAAGTACAAAAATGAACACATTCAGCGATTACCTCACAAGTCAAGAAATAGATTACCTCTACTCCCCAAATTCCTACTAGGCCTCTCATACTCCTTGTACCAACATCTCTTCTTTCTTATCCAAAATTAATCCTGATTTTAAATCCTGATTTTAAATACTATGGATCACTTTTGCTTTCTTAACTTATATACACGTGTTTATGTAGTGTCTCAACTTCTAGTTTTGCTGCTTTGGCTCAGTATTATGTTTGTGAGATTAATTCAAATTACTTCCTATACCTTTAGTTATTTCCCCCTCTATTTTCATTCATGAATATGTCACTATTTATCTAACTTATTGTCTGTGTGTCTTTGTAGGAATGAAATTCCTGGGAATGCATTATATGACTACTTAATTTTATCAGCAAGAATACGAAAAAGAGTAGATTTCTTCCCTCACTGGCCTAATAATAAACAAACTTATCTTCTAAAACAGGCAGTTTCAAAAATGACCTAAAATTATCCCTGCTGCCAAGATTTTTGTTTCTGAAATTAGTTTGTAGAAAGACCTGGCTCTGTTGTGGGTGTTCTTATTCTGTCTTGATTCACTAAGCAGGGAAGTCAGCTGCCTTTACTGAAGGAGTCCTATAGAGAGACTCAGTAAGTGAGTGTTTAAGAGGATCTTCTAAAGCTTGCTAACAACCTACAGTTAGGCAGATCCTACTTCAGTCAAACCTTAAAATGTCTGTAATCATAGTCAATAACTTCATTACAGCTTCCTGAGAACCCTGCTTCAAAATCACTTTTCCTAAACTGCTCCTAGATACCACCAAAAACTGAGACAATGGCTTTGACTGTTTTAAGTTACTACCTTTAGGTGTGATTTATGATGACAAATAGAGGACTAATACATCTTAAGTTCTGGCTTTATGTTCTGAGCACTTGTCTGTAAAACCACCACCTTCAGAATTCTGCAATTTAACACAGATTCACCAATATTTGGAAGAGATAGGCAGCACAGAATGTGCTAAGATTGGTGTTTTGATGTCTTATTGACACATGCTTTTAAACATTTCTTTCCATCACCTGAATATCCTCAATCACGTTGTCCATTTATCTGCTTTTGACTCGTCCTTCAAATCTTCTTTCAAGTATCGCCAGTTACATAAACCATTTCACTAATTACTGTTATGCCCTGATCATTTCTAATATCCTGTAACATGTATCCTGCACATGAACTTAGCAGTACAGCTATCTTGCACATGTACTTAGCGGTACAGTAGTAATACTTTGTGTGGTTTTGTCAGCATTATCCATCTTACTCTTATCTTTACTACTCAGCCACAACTCTGGGAGGAATCATTTAAAATTAGTTAGTTTGTTTTATTATATTTAGAATCATCTAGCTTTGTGTTAAGGTTATATTAGGCTTTTACTAAATCTTCATTAGTTGATTGCCTTGTTTACTCATGGTATCAAACTAACCTAAATGTTACCTCCTGGTGGAGTTTTGAGAAGCTTCATCTCTTTACCTTGTCTTGTCTGGGAAGTTGTGAATACTATGGAATCTTAGTAATACTTGATTAATCAAGGAAACAATTTAAAATATGTTTCAGTGATATAAACATGAAGAAACAATGTAATGGAAATATATTATTATTACTCTTTAACAAAAATGTGAGTGTGAATGCTTGTGTGCTCTAAAACACACCCATGTATATATGATACATATTTGGATGGAGGTGATGTTAGAGGAAGATGGAGGGAGAGAAACAAGCTGGGCTTCACTAAATGTGGTGTCCCAATTACAAATAGAAGTAAAGATAGTTATTTAGTCATAATTTACCAATAGGATAGCTACAGTGGAAGCTTTAGTTTAATGATTTATAAAATGCTATTTTTCTTTCTAATTTCCCATGGGTGATATGGGTATTTTAGTCAAGGCTGAAGCAAGTAATGGACATTTCAGTACAGTATGTGTTTTTCCTTGCTTCATGACTTTGTATTACACTTATAAGGGCCAATTTTAGCCCGTTTATGCATATGCATAACTCTCTCTTTTATGAGGAACATTCAGTTCTATAAGAGTTCTACTGCTATCTATACAGATTTCCAATTAGAATACTTCTTAATTATTAGAAATATATTACTTACCAGAAGACTACTGGCCAACCTTACCTGGCACACATCTAAAGATGCAGATTATAAGTATCATTTGGGGAATGAGTTAAGGGGAAATTATAACAAGAAGTGTTCTGCAGGGGTCAGTTCCTAGTTCAGTGCTGTTTAACAATTTTTCCAATGACCAGAATGATGGAACATCAAGTATGCTTGTTAAGTCCGCAGATGACATCAGGTGGAAGAAATAGCCAATATCTTGGAGAATAGAATTAGAATTAAAAATGACCAAATAAGTATGAACAGTAATCAAAAGTGGAAAGAATGAGATTGAATGTGTATGTATTCCTGCTGCCTATGTGCTACTATAGGATATAAAATGTACAGATAAAATATCAGAGGACAAAGAAAATAGAAACTGACAAGAAAATGCCTTTTTTAGGGTCAGAGGAAATGAATCAAATAGAGTTATTTCAATTTGAAGGTCATCTACCTTTTTTAAAGAAGCAAAGTAATATATACAATAGCAATGACAACAGCTGAAAGTCCTTAGGGGGAAAATGTGAGCTACTTACAAAAGACCCTGTTTATAGCCATATTGATAACACAAAATAACTACTAACCACAAAGACCTCCTTCCTGCATGTCCTGACATTTTCAAAGGCAAACTATCCACCTAATAGGTAACAACTTCAGTGAAAAAGATAGCAAATTGAGGATATTTACACAAGATTAAAATTGGATAAGTATGTTTTCACTCACCCAACTCACTGCAGTAAAATTTTGACCTCACAAAATTTACCTTTTCAGTAAATTTTTATTCATGTACATCTAGTCTCACCAGCCAGATTGCACAATTTTCCAGGAATGAGGATTGAGCCTTTTCAGCATGAAAAAAATAATTCAATGTAAGGATTATAGTTTTCATGTATTCTCGGTTTGATTAATGGAATTTCCTAGTTACATTAGGTCACTCTTTGAAATAACACTGAACACCCTAGCCTAACAAGTCACCAAGCAGATTGCAATACAAAGTATTTCTTTTGTATATCTAAGTGATTCCTTTGTCTTAGCCTTTTGGACGCCATCAAGGTGATGGTTCGCCCTGTCTGAGTTTGTTTGTACATGACAGTGACTTTCATTATACTATGGGAGCTCAACTGTGTGACCCCAAAACGCTTAGGGCCCAGCAAAATCCTTTCTGGAGGTGCCTGTACTCTAAAAAAGGAGAAATTCAGAAAAAATAGGAAAGCCAAGAGATCCTCTATTAAGCCAGGCATACAGATTTGTAAATATTTAAAGCAGTTCTACTTTTCTCACTGATATTTTTTGTTCGGTAAAATTAAAAAAAAAGTTATGGTAACAAGTAATGGGTTCATTGATTTTATTTTGAAATTAATTACCTGGTTAATATTTTCAAGGGTCTCAGCATTAATTTCTAATGGAATAAATGGTAAGAGATATAATCTACTTCAGTAAAAGTGCTTCAGATTTTGCAGTAACATTTAATTGTGAAAGAAGATGTGAAGACAGAGAGTATAATAAGAATCACTGAATTGCTCCAGTGGCTCCTGGTGGCTTAAGGATCTTCCATGCTAAGAAGCCACTTAAGACTGTTCTAGCTTGGTAGGCAGAGAGCAGGGGTGGTACAAGCAATAGATCTCAGCTTTGTTTGCCCAACTTTGAGTTTTAAAAGAACATTAATGTCTGGTTGCTTATTGAACTTTCATTTTAGTATTAGTAGGGGAAGAGGTAAAATTCCTATTTAGGCAGCAGGATTTTAAAACATTGTTAACTGGCTATAATTTGTAATATGCAGACACAATTGAGAGCATGGAATAGACTCTTTGGGCTTCTACCACACCATATGGGATTGCAACCCAAATAGAAAATCTAAAGAGGCCTCAGCCATTTGAATGTCAACCTGGAGGCATTGTGCTCTTTTTAAAAATTTTTCTTTTACGTTGTTTTAGAATTCTAAGTACTTTCTGATAGCCCTTATTTGTCCTCATGACTCACTCAGGAAAAAATTTAAATTGTAATAGCCACTAAACTGGTTTAATCATTATAGTATCATATTAAATTAGATATTTTTCTTCCATTTTTTTAAGCACAAAAGTATAAGGAATAAATTGACATCTTCCAAAATGTAAATGAAGTTGTTTCTTTTATTAGAGCAAATCTAAAAAGTCAGGCTAAAATTACATTCCTGAAAGAGTATATTATTTTAATTACAAATAAAATAACTGGTTTCCTCTCTGAAATTTGGTTATTAAAGTATTTTGATATAATGGCTCCCTTGTGCAGTCACCAATTCTAAAGTGTCATAGGATGTCAGCTTCAAATTTGGGGGGAGAAATTAGTAAATTTAAGTTTGGGCTCTATATCTCTGCCTACTTATTTTGTCCTTTACATTTTTATAAAATTCATATTGAATTTAGTCACTAGTCATTTCTTAATCTTCCCCCTTCACATTGACTCCCTATTACATCATATAGCATATATGTGGGCACTAAGTTATACTTATTTTATAATCTCCATTTCTTCATGGAATAAATCAATTCTTAAAATCAGAACAAAATTGAGATTACCATTCGACCCAGCACTCTCACTAATGGGAATCTACCCAAAGGACACAAAATAACTAATTAAAAATGACATCTGTACGTGCATGCTAATTGCAGCACTGTTTACAATTGCCAAGATATGGAAACAACTCAAGTGCCCCAAAATTGAAGAATGGCTGAAAAAGATGTGGAATTTATATACAATGGAATATTATGCATCAATCAAAGAAGACAAGCATGTCATTTGCAGCAACATGCATGAAGATAGAAGGAATCATGTTAGCAGAAATAAGCCAGAAAGAAAAAGAGAAATATGGGATGGTCTCACTTATGAGGGATATAGGAAAAAAACAAGTAAATGGCTAAGAACAATTTAAAACTGCCAACAGAACTGAACCATAGTGCAAGAGAGGAGGAGGAAGAAGAAAACAGGGGAGGAGGAGAGCACAAAAGATAAAGATGGTTAACAGGTGATTAGGAGATGGGAAAATCTTGGGGTAGACTTGATGTAATTTATATATATATATATGTATGTATGTATAAATATGTGTGTATACATATATGTATATCCAATCAATAAAAAATAAATAAAAATGATTGCATATCTTTACCAAGATGATAACTGGTTATAACACTTCTCAAAATTACTCTTTACAAAAGGTTCCATGTTTTGAAATTCATTATTTGGGCCATTCTCACATAGTTGCCTAAATGTATGTGCATTGTGGTATAGTATTCCTTGAAGAGGCATGGGATCTCTTGTGAGATAGTATGTACAAATCAAAAGATATTGGGCTTTAAAGTCTTTTTCATTTGCAATTGAAAAGAAAAAAATGTTAGATTGATGTAAATTTCCTGTATTTTTGCTCAGTTCCAAGGTTCTCTGTATTATGGAATGATTCCTAATGACTTTTGTCGTCCCTCAAAATCCAGTTTACTACAAAAGAGGCATCTTTTACTAAAAGATTGTTAATAAAATATTAAATTGCCTACTAAAATATTTTAAATGATATTTTATATGTAGGTTTGTTTATGATGGAAATAAAGGAAAACTTTCCTAATATGCAGCAAATTAACCCTTTTAAAGTATTAATGCATAATAGGCTAAAGAGAAATATGTTTACCATGTATGTATATATATTTTATTAGATATGATCTTTGCATAATTTACATTTTATATCAATTTCTAAGCAATTAGTGAGGGAGGAAAAGGTTCTACTTGTGATTAAAACATGATGCTATTTTAAAGTATATCTTGACTTTAGTAGAACATTTTCTTTCCCTTTTTCTTCTTGATTACTGCTTTCTTTATTACATTATAAAAGATTTTGTATTTCTTAAAACAAAATAAACTGTTTCATTCTTTCTTATGCTAATTTAACTTACTGTTCATGATCTGCAGCCTAATTTTTCTGTCCTTTAGTAAATAAGCATGAAATATTAATTATCAACAAGTGAAGCTTCTCAATTGTTTGTACACAATTATGTAATAGCGATATAGAAAAACTGTCTCACTGTAACATGATATTGATATGAAAGTGCTCATTAACACATAATTCTCTTGCAAGATGAATGAGTAGAATTATATAAAGATTATCAGACAATGAATACTCTAAGAATTCATGCTCAAGTAAAACATCTTCATTAAATGTTTATTAATTGCTAGTGAGGGTCTAGGTGAAATGTTTCATTGTCACCCTTTATTGTTCCCTCTTTCATGAGAATTTTTTTCCTTTATTTGTGCCCTGTAGATTGCAACATGATTTTTAAACCTCAGGAAAGAGCAGTATCAAGCTTATTTCTTCATTTTTTACTAACTTATACAAACCCATTTTAGGGGTATCCCTTAATTTTGTGTTGGCTTATGCTTTGATATCACCAACTGTGTTTTTCCCTTTTTATTTCTTAAGCAGGAAAGAATATGTTCTGTTCCTCATGGTTGCTTTTTCCTCACAGAATTCCCCTGGCTCACCACTGACAGATCTTGATATCCAAGAGGGAGTCAGCTTGCAGGATTAAAGGCAAGAACCTCAATTAGAAACTCTCTGATTTCTTCAGATGTTTTTTCTAATCTTTTAATATGGGATTATAGGCAGCTAGAACCTATGTTGCTGTTATAAAAATAGTGACGACTCTTTGTTCTAAATCATAAGACCTCAACATTTTTTAAAAAAAGTCTATTTTTCTTAATTTGAATTAATTCTGGTCTAGATGAGGATAATGAACTTTGGTCAGCCCTTTGCAGTTCTGAGTACAAAATAGCTTGATGAGTGCTGTGAAACGCACACACTCTCCTCAGAATCTGCTGGAAAACTCCCTCAGAGACTGATTAGCTCACATTTGTCACAAATAGGGGAGATAATTATGGGGCTTAACAGTCTACGTGGTGGATCTTTTGAGAGGCAATGGGTAGATCTAAGACTGTCTTTGGATCAACCTTAATTCTTATTATTGCACATATCATGTGAGTTGTTTTTTTTTTTTAGTACATCCCCAGAGACTAAATATTGTCTCTTCCCAGAGGATGACATCACATTTCTTTTCCAGAAGATAAAATTGTCCAAATTAGATTATCTTTAATTAGTCTAATCTTATGAGCCATTCCATAAAGTTTATTGCACTCGTGCTGGCACCATGTTACAAGATTCTTATTGAATGAACTAATCTTTCGCCATGGAAATGATACTTATAAACAACGCTGCTGATTCCTTTATTACAATAAAGATTTGCTTCTCTGAAGCTTCAGGTTTCCAATAGCTGTTTTATGGTTCTCAGTAATAGCAGATGACTTTGTTTTAATGAGAATGTTGATTTATTCAAAATTTCATTGGTACTAAGTTATTCTACTACAAAATGCCTTCAGAGTGACCCAAGGCAAATAATTAAACTTTCAGAATGTTTCATTTTTTATAAAAAGTCATTAGGGATAATATTATTTCCTGTTATCATGTAAGAACCATCACCTTTAAAACAACCTCAGTTTCAGCCTTGCCTTTTGATGAAAGCACAGCTGCAGTGGCACCTGCTTACGCAGCCCATAAAAAGTAGGTTCTAGATCGGAAGAGAAAATAAATTACTACCACTAGAAATGTTCATTGAACTCATTTCCTTCCTTAGTTTCCGTCTGCTTAAAACTTTAAGATGTTTCACAGAAAGGTGTTAATTTTATTTAAAAGTCATGGATGATAGCATAAGAAGTAAAGTTTTAAAAATAGCTGACAAAAAAAAAAAAGACACGGACTAAAATGAAATATAACCTGTGATTTCGGATTGTTAACAAAATCCTAATGATAATCCTAATCACACCAAAATGTCTCTGAGTTAAATTTTCTGTTCTTTTAAAGTCTTTTAAAATGTGCCATGTCAAGTGGTTTACTTTTAAGAATTTCAGTTGACCTGTGGCCTGAATTGAGTCTTTTAACTTTGGGGTTTCTCTTTCATGATCTACGCAACGAATGATTGTAAAAGATGGTTTGAAAAATATCTGACGTTATGTTTCTTGATAAAAGTTGCTGCTCTTCTCTGGAAACTCATCTCTGTCCAGAAATTCTTGCACAGTTGTTAAGAGTTAAAGGAACAGCTTCTGCTATTGGACTTCTCAGTTTCTTGCATAAATGCAGTTGTACGACTTTGTACAACTTCTTTTTTTTTTTTTAATTTATTTATCTATATTTCACATCATTTCAATCCCTGGGGGTCACCCACCACCTCCCCCTCCCACCCGCTCCAGCTGGTCCCCATTCTCCTCTTGTGCAGTTTCATTTGGTTGACCATATATTAGTGAAACCATTTGGTTTCTGTCCCTTTCCATCTGGCTCGTTTCTGCTAGAATG
>PVHY01000572.1:0-70068 GCA_004024945.1 Uropsilus gracilis
TTTTCAACATTGTACTGGAAGTTCTAGCAAGGGCAATAAGACAAGAGAAAGACATAAAAGGAGTACAGATAGGGAAAGAAGAACTGAAGCTCTCATTATATGCAGATGACATGATTCTATATGTAGAGAACCCAAAAAAATCCACAGAAAAACTTCTTGAAACAATAAACCAGTTCGGCAAAGTAGCTGGTTACAAAATAAACACACAGAAGACAGAAGCTTTCCTTTACACAAAAAGTCAAACAGAAGAAGAAATTAAAAAAAAAAAAATCTCCTTTACCATTGCACCAAAATAAATAAATCAATAAATAAATAAAATACCTCGGGTTAAACCTAACAAGACACGTGAAAGATCTATATAAGGAAAACTTCAAAACTCTGCTAAAGGAGATAGAAGAAGACACAAGGAAATGGAAAAACATTCCCTGCTCATGGATTGGAAGAATTAACATCATCAAAATGGCCATACTACCAAAAGCAATCTACAAATTTAATGCAATCCCTATAAAGACTCCAACAACATTCTTCAAAGATATAGAACAAAAATTACAGAGATTCATATGGAATGAAAAAAGACCTCAATTATCTAAAAACCTCCTGACCAGGAAAAGAGAGAATGGAGGAATTACTATTCCAGACTTCAAACTATACTACAAAGCCATAGTACTTAAAACAGCCTGGTATTGGTATAAAAACAGACAATCAGACCAATGGAACAGAACCAAATCCCCTGAAATAAAGTCACACATATCTAGTCAACTAATCTTTGACAAAGGAGTGAAAAACTTACACTGGAACAAAGACAGCCTCTTCAATAAATGGTGTTGGGAAAACTGGAACAAGACATGCAAAAAAAAAAGAACCAAGACACCTCCCTCACACCATGTACAAAAACTAACTCAAAATGGATAAAAGACTTAGACTTAAGACCCGAAACCATAAAGTACATAGAGGAAAACCTGGGCAAAACCCTTCATGAGTTACAATTCAGAAATCCATTTTTGGCCACATCCATAGATGGCAAAAAAATGAAGGAAAATATAAACAGCTGGGACTACATCAAACTAAAAAGCTTCTGTAATGCAAAAGAGACAAAAGAAAAAACAAAAAGAACCCCAACTGAGTGGGAAAAAATTTTCGCCCTCCATATAAGCGACAAGGGTCTGATAACAAAGATTCACCAAGAACTCACACAACTTAACAAAAACAGAGCAAAGAACCCAGTTAAAAAAATGGGGAGAGGATCTAAAAAGAAAATTTTCCAAAGAGGAAGTCCAAATGGCCATTAGGCACATGAAAAAATGTTCAACATCATTAGCAGTAAGGGAAATGCAAATCAAAACCACAATGAGATACCATCTTACACCAATAAGAATGGCCCACATCCAAAAAACAGACAACAACAAGTGCTGGTGTGGATGTGGAGAGAAAAGGAACACTTTTACACTGCTGGTGGGATTGTAAACTGGTCCAACCACTATGTAAAGCAGTGTGGAGGACCCTCAAACTAATGAAAATGGAACTACCATTTGACCCAGCAATTGCTCTTCTGGGAATCTACCCAAAGGAGATCTCAATGTGGGTACAAAGGGACACCTGTGCTCGGATGTTTATTGCAGCACTATTTATAATTTCAAGAACTTGGAAACAACCCAAATGCCCCCCAAAAGAGGACTGGATGAAAAAGATGTGGTATATATACACAATGGAATATTACACATCAATAAAAAAAGACAAATTCGACGATTTTCTGGTAACATGGATGTACCTAGAAGAAATCATACTGGCAGAAACAAGTCAGAAGGAAAAAAAAACAGATACCAAATGGTTTCACTAATATATGGACAACCAAATGAAAGTACACAACTGCGGGAGGGGACCAGCTGGAGCGGCCAGGGAGGGGAGGTGGTGGGGGACCCCCAGGGTCCTCAATGAAGTGATCGATGTGAAATATATATATATATGTGTGTGTGTGTGTGTGTGTGTGTGTGTGTGTGTAAATTAAAATAAAAAATAAAAAAAGAATCATTTTCAAATATAAATTATTTAAAATATTTTTAGATTAGGAGAATTGAGGAAGGAGCTATATTTTAATCAGTTGTATTGATTTGAACGTTGCTGAAAACCAAATAAATGTTAGTAGTTCCAAGTGCCTATTCTGCTCTTTATTCTGATATTCAGCCCTATTATGATATGTTCTTGTCTTTCTGTCTAATGAAATACTGAACTTGAAAAACATAGAGCCATTTAATCACCATCATAGGTTTTGAGGTATAATATGACCTCTAGTTTGGGTAGATTTTCTATAGAGAATTGAGACTGGCCAGCAGTCTGGCTGTAGGTTACAGATGAATGGATCTATTAACATCTGGAGAGGCTGTCTCCCAAACCAGGCCTTGAGTACTCAACAGACTATTAAACAAACATTGCCCTCACTGAGACATTGGAAGAGTAAACAGAATTTCCCCTATTCCTCGCAGTTGGCTTTACAGCCACTATAAGTGGTTGGTCACCTGGCTGAAAAGTAGTCCTTGGTCCTGGTGAACAAAAATCACACTGGGCCTGGAATTACTTGCCATACAGATTTTCCTAACTACTTAAACCATTCTCCTAGTTGTCAAGAGTGGTAATTAATGTAGGAAAATGCTATTTGTTTCAAAAATTTCATCTTATCGCATCCTTACTATATAGAGGTCTCCTGTCTTGCTAATTCTGGAATTTTTCTGTACATTATATTTTAGAAAGAGAAAACCAATGACCTCAGCTTAAATTTTCATGATAGCTCCTTGACTCAGCAATTATACTTAAATGTATTTGTTCATTCAATTAGCATTTAAATATCTACTACAGACTAAGCACTGAATTAAGCCCTGGGCAAATAGAGTTCTATAAAACAGACATGATCTATATATTCATGGAGCTCATAAGTCACTAGGGGTGAATGAATGGTAATAAATAGGAGATCTTCAGATATATATATTATTATTATTATTATTATTAGGACTTCAGTGCTTTCAGGACAATGAATTATACAGAGTGATAATAACAATGGTGAGGATTGTTAGAGTTAGACTGTTAGAGTGTCAGTTAGAGTGGTCAGGAAAAGGATTTCAGAGTTTGCAGAACTGACAAGCATACATGTAAATAGGAACATAATATCAAAAAGGGAAGAGATTAGGGACTGATCATAAGGTGATAACTAGAAAATCACACAAAGATGATTGCACGAAGTTATTTACAGTAACATTTTTTTTAACATACTGAAAAATGGGAAGAATAGCCCACATGTCTAATAATAAGGGAGCTACCGAATAAATTAAAATTTATACTTATAATTTAAAATTGTGAGTTAACTGAATATAGATTCTAGAGCAAAACTGCCTATGCTCAAACTGAGGTTCAGTCACTTAATAGCTGAGTAACCTAGGGCAATCTGAATAACCTTTCTGTATTTAGCTATGTGAAAAATGATTATAATAGTCTAAGATAAGGTTGCATTGAAATTTTCATGAACTAATATATATACAGGACTTAGCATGGTATTGTTGCTTATTAAGTACTACTATTGTCTTTATCACTTGTATTTATTAACTGAGAAACCTGGCTATGAAGGCTATAATGCAGGTCACACAACTATACAATAAGTCTAACCTATTCTTTGAAAAATACTCTTCCATAAAAAGACCAGGACATCATTGAGAATAATAGTTGTTTCAGGATAGTAATTTTAATTTTCTTTGTACCTTTTCTGTAGTGCTTGTGTTATAATTCTAATTAGCCTGTTACTACTTTTTTAATCAGATAAACTGAAAGAGTGCCCTTTTATAATAATACATTTTTGTATATACATTTCTAAAACTTTGAGTGAAGTGTTCAAATGATAGTTATAGAAATCTATGAATGCAGTGACAGCGATATAAGGCCATCTCCCTCTACGGCTGACCCTTCACTTTGCATTCAACATTCAAAAGAACTTTCTGCAGTGCCAAGTATTATTCTGAGCACTGGGAATATATTTCTCCATAGGACAACAGTCCTTATAAACAGCTCATAAACTGATTTAGGTAAATAGAAAAGTAGTCCATATGGAAAGGCCTATGGGTGCCAAATATGATCCAATAGATCTCAAATGTTTCATGGAAGAAGTGCATCTCGAAAACAGGGACAAAAGGAATGACTGAGTTGGCAAGCTCTGTGCTCTATGCAAGGTGTGGACAGCATGATGAGTGTGGAGAAGCATGAGGACTTCCAGTCACATGGCTGCAGCTTCAGGCAGAGAGAAGTGAGTTGTAAGAGGTTGGATGAGGTGGCGATCCTAGAAGGACTTCCCTGCCCTGTCAGTGGGTTTGAACTGGATACTAAACTGAACAAATTGGGAGCCAAGGAATGATGTTAAGAAAATATAATAATCAAATGTGTGTTCCTATAAGTTATATTTTAAAATGATGCAGATTTCTGGAGGAAATACAATAAACTTCCCTTTCTTGCATTAAGGATCATCCCCCTTCAGGAATCACATTAGTTGAAATAAGTCAGAAAGAAAAAGAGAAATACTGGATGGTTTCACTTATATGAAGAATATAAGGAAAATAAACAAATGGACAAGAAAAATTTAAAACTGTCAACAGAACTAAAGCATAGAACAAGAGAGGGGGAGGAGGGTAAAATCAGGGGAGGGATGGATATAAGAGATTAAGATGGCTCACAGGTAATAATGGTGGAAGAATCTCTGGGTAGGCAATGATATCTATCTATCTTTCTATCTACCTATCTATCTACCTATCTATCTACCTATCTACCTATCTATCTATCTATCTATCTATCTATCTATCTATCTATCTATCTATCTATCTATCTATCTATCTATCTATCTATCTATCTATCTATCTACCTATCTATCTATCTGAAATATCTATATATAAATATATATATATATATATATAATCACATATATATGAAAAAAAAAAGTATCACCTCCCTTCATCTGACATATGGAATAATGCACTGCCTGGCTAAGCCAGGTCTACACTTCCTTCTTGTGCCTGAGTTAATAGGTGAACTGACTCCATACATAGAGTCCATGGGAAACCTGAAGTCCCCTTAGCTACTTGGCCCTGCAGTTTGGAGGAATATTTCAAAGTTACCAATGAGGTGCTTATATTTTATTTACTAAGATTTAGAGGGCTTCTTTACAAAGGTTCTTTATTTAGTCGTGTTTTTTCTCTTAAATGGTGATGGCAAAGTGTATATATTATTGCAGTTTCTAGAAAAACCTTCTAAAGCTGTTTTAGTTAAACAATTTAGAAAGCACTTAAGAAGCAAAATGGCTTTCTTTTTAAATGATTCTGCAGTGCAGATGCATTTAGACTCATAACAGAACATGATAGGTAGTCCCCAAATCCTTTTACAAGAATTTCTATTTGCTTTTAATAAAGAGCTGTCACAGCTCAGAGTGTTAATTTTCAAGTGACTATAATACATTTTTGACTGAAGCCATCAAAACTAGATGAGAAAACCTCCACAATATGGATTTGAGCAACATATTGCTGTGTGCTCCTAACAATATTGCAGAAGGAAAAAACAAGGTGACTGAAAAGAAAGAAAATTGAGAACTAATATTACATAGATTGTACTAGGAATCCTTTGGAAAGGAACAGGATCCTTTAATTTGATATCATGAGAAGGAATGGTCTTCCACAGTCACTGGGCAGATGGGTCCCGAGGCAAATGGAATTAACCAAAAGGAAAAGAAGAGGAAAAAGCTGTCACCATGAATACACCAAGATAAGAATGATCAGACCAGTTTAATCTCACCTGATCTGTTTAGTCCTCTGGAACTTCTAGAAGTTCTTCTTACAGTACACTACTTTGCTGTTTTGTTTTTTAATTATTCAACCTTTAAAGTTTCCTGATCTCATAGGAAAATGCTCTGATTTAATTAACTTAGCTTGGGAGTACAATGACTAGATTTTGTATCGCCAGATTGAACCTTAGTAGATGTTTCATAAGTAATTGTGGTTTGTATGGTAGAGTAAATATCGACAAATAATGATAAACATTTTGAGTAATTGTTAGTTTAATACAAATAATTATGATTCTGCAATCCACATGGTCAAGATAGTTTTAAAAAATAGTATAAAATATATAGATATTTCATATTTATATATAAATATAGTGGTGGCATCTATTATCTTCATGTAATCAAGTTACAGATTAGAGAAACTTGATATGAGCATCAAATTGCTATTACTGACTAAAATATCAAGGAAAATTTAGATACATCAGGAAGAGTTCAAATAAAATACAGTTAAAATACAGTAACATATTTTACTAGACTTTATTTTATTATACTGATTGCTAAACATACTCTGTGAACCTTGTGCCACATAAACCACTTAGAAATTGAGAAACAGGACAGAAATTAAGTATTGTTGGTTACATAAAACAGGTCAGTGAATCTCATTTGATAGTATCTCTGTTATATCTTTTCTTGAGTTTTTTCAGGGGATAGAGACTTTACAAAGGTAAAGAAAATATTCCTGGAAGCCCTGCTTGTGTTTTTCTGTTTCCAATTACTGTTCAAAATGAGAAGCGTTCTGGTGATGAGGATGGAATTTTATTTAAACTAACCAACCAACCAACCAACACAAATATTTAAAGGAGACATAACTTATATTGCTGAGATTTTAGCTGTCTAGAATTTCTGATCAGTTAAATGGTTTGCTCTTACCTGGAATTTGCCTCTTTGTGGACAACCTCTCTGGGGAAGACCAAAATGCTCAAGGTCAGGATGCTCCCGGGACTCATAATACAAGAAAAGTCCTGGTTCTATATTTGGAAAACAAATTCAATATCCTGGATGGAAAAAGTACCATTCTCCGACCCATAATGAACCCTAATTTCTTCCTACAGAGATTTGTTCACAGTCTTTCAATAAGGACTCTAATGTTGAATGAATATGTGGTACTAATTAAAGCACATTTTTTCTTGAGCCACACATTTTTATTGTTAATCTGGCAGCCTGAGCAAACAGCGAAGGGACTTGTTCCCACAGTTGCAACTACATTAATTCTTAAATGATATGTTAGGAAATGTTTTCATATGTGGAATTCATAATATCGCTCTGAACAGGAACTTTGGCAACATGCAAAAAAGACTCTTGGTGGTGAGATGTCAAAAATTAAATGAGCAATTTCTTTTTATTTTATTTATCAATTTATTTATGTATAATGTATATATTATACTATTTTTATTATTTTATTTCTTTTTCTTTTTTAGATTTATTTTATTATATATTTTACTTCATTTTCTAACCCGGCATTCTCCCACCACCTTATCACCCATGAATTATCTTAATCTCTTTTGCCATCCCTCTCCAAATTTTATACTTCCCCCTTGCTCTATGCTTCAGTTCTGTTGACAGTTTAAATGAGCAATTTCTAATAATTGTTCTTGTTATATAAGCATAAGACTACTGACAATGGGATCTTTAGAAAATGTATTATTATGCAGTTCATTTCAGAGTTATATAACTCAAATGAGGTATGATATAGCTCATTTAGGTACACTGATAATTTTAGTTTATAGATGAAAATAAATGTTCATAGATTGAATTTATAGATAAGTAAGACACAGTCAATACTGGAAGCAACTTATAAACTCTAGTCTTCTGAAAATGAAGTAGACATTTCTCTGAAGATTAAATAAGGGAATGAGGTGGGAGGGGGAAAGATATGAAGACAGACAGAAGGGTTAGCTGTTCTGGGGGAAATAACCATAGTTCACTGAGGCTGAAGTGAAGAAAGTCTATGGGAGATTATTGGAATAGAAGTCTGAAGGAGTCAAGAATGAATTGCTGACAGGTCCAGGAAATTCACAGGAAAGATCTTGGACTTCATCCAGAAAATAAGAGACACTGTTGGAATTTGAAAGCTGGGGAGTGACAAAATTGAATTAAACTCATGAAAGAAACGATAAAGCATTCATTTTTCTGCAACTATGCCAAATGCTGGGGAGGGAAAAAAGGTTTCTCTACTGACCCAAATCACAAACATAGCCTTACAAACAGGTGCTTCTATTCTGACAGAAAAGGCATATTGGCAAAAGCTGAATGATGGCCTGAAACTGAGGTATGGTGGCCTGTAACTCCACATGCCATATGCTTCATCATAAGAATTGTTCTATCTTCTTTTCCTATCAGGATGTTTACCTGAGGGTGGACCAGGTATTGGTCATCCAGTTTCAAAGTGCTTTTTGTTCTCACGGTCACCTACCCACCTCAAGCTCTGACAAAACAACTCATTTCAACACCTATGATCTGGGCTTGGTGTCAGAACACTCTTTCAAAGTGAAACCGCATTCAGAACAAGCCAATTTGTCCTGGGAAAGATACTTGGGGGTATTATTTTTCTTCTAAATTCAAAAAAAAAAAAGAAAGAAAGAAAAAAGAAATTCAGTTAAATCAGGACATTAAATCATTCCAGAAAAATCTGTGACATCATTTTTAAATGTTTCATCATAAACATGTACATATTTTCTACAGAAGACAGAACATTTATTTTTGGAGAATCCTGACATTAGAAAAACAATTTCATACATGCAGTGTTTCCATCTTCTCTAGGAAATTTTCTTACCAAAATAATAAGAAGTCCTCACAGTCTGTGCTGGATTTACCATCTAGTGTGGGAATCTTTTTCTCTTTCAGACTCATGCTGTTCCTTGTTCTTTTTAAATGTGTGCATTCCTTGGCTCTAGGCCACACACACAATTTTATCTATTCCCTGAAAGGAGAGGACAGGGCCCTTAATTTTATAACATGCATGAGGTACATGCAGGCCAAAGGTCCTACATGGGCTACTGGAAAAGACCTCCTGAGTGTAGGATGCTGACACCTATTCCTAAACTTGATTTTGATCTGCCTCTTGTCTATGTAAAAAAAAAAAAATGGCCATTCAGTGGTGAACTGCATTATTTTCCTTCAGTACCATGAGACAGTAGGTAGGCAGGGTGTTTGGACATCTGCTCCCAGTAATGCAGAACATATGCCAATTACTTGACACTGCTAAGCTAAAATTCATAGAAATTGTTTTGTAGGTGGCATTATTCTATATAAAGTGGGAATTAAACCAAGAACTCAAGAATCTAGGTCAGGAATTTTCTACTGCTTCCTACCAGTTCCCAAAGGAGATTTATATACATAAATCCCCACACTACAAAGCAGAACCCCCAGTGAACTGGGAGGAGCCCCACATGGAAACCTTATGGCTAAATATAACAGCGACTAAAAAGACCAAGAGGCAAAATAGAATGAGAAGCATCATTCATGAGTATAAGCCTCAGGTCCCATAGGCCACGCAAAGACAGACATCCACAAACACCCTGAGATAGTAACTAAGGGATAGGACACATCTTGGTCACGCCAACTTCAGATTCAATCTTGGGAAACTATAGTAGGTTCTGAAGCCAGGGCATCAAGATCATCTTGAAAGAAACTGCATCCCCAAAATAAATATAGAAATAGAAGCAAGTTTCTTCCAGGAAGTGGGCCACCTCCACTCTGGCCACATATGGACAAAAGTTAGAAGGAGGTAGAAGCAAGTCAAAGAAAAACAGTGCTACTCATATGTTTATTGCAACACTAGTTACAATTGCCAAGATATGAAAACAACCCAAGTGCCCCAAAGTGGATCAATGACTGAAAAAGATGTGGTATATGTACACAATGGAATATCATGCATCAATCAAAGAAGACAAACTCATGTCATTTGCAACAACATGGATGGAGCTAGAAGGAATCATGTTAGCGGAAATAAGCCAGAAAGAAAAAGAGAAATATGGGATAGTCTCACTTATAAGAGGGATATAGGAAAAATAAACAAATGGTTAAGAAAATTTAAAACTGCCAACAGAACATAAGCATAGAGCAAGAGAAGGGAAGTAGAATAAAAAGGGGAGGGGGAGGGCACAAAAGATTAAGATGGTGCATGGGTGATAAGGTGATGGGAGAACCTCAGGGTAGACAACGATGTAATTTATATACATATGTGGTGTGTGTGTATGTGTGTGCAATCAATAAAAAGTAAATAAAAAAGTACTAAATATTTTACCTCTCCTGTAGACAATAATTACATTCATGCAGAGTGAGACAGCGATGGTCTCTCTTCCCCTTTCTTTCTCTGCTCAGCACATTGCAATATTCTCTACATTATTCTTCTAGGCCAATGATCAGTACAGTATCCTTCAGCAAGCCCATCAGGCCTCTCTGGTGGTGGAATGAACTGCCTGAATCTTGGTCCAGCTTTGTGAAAGGGCTGATATGAGTGTGAGGATGCATATGAAAAGAAAAGAGGGATTTCCTTTCAAATTGCAGTAACATCCTATTTCTTGTCTCTAAGATTTATCTTCATAATATTAGCAACAATAACTTGGGAGTCTTATAATTGAGCTCTACCTTTTATGTTGCTTATAAAAACCTCTTATGAATGAAGCAAAAGTCCTAATTGTTGAAATAGTAGGTTATGAAAATAGTCTATCATTTTCATAACATGTGAGGGTACAAGTCTAGCTCCACATTTTCAAATAACTCTGATTTAACTTGTGAAGTTATTGGGATCTAACTTTAGTCTTTTCATGCAAGTGTTAGTAAAGAAATTATTTTGAAGCATAGTACTAGATCCACAGTACTGCATAAAGTCATCTATGGTAGACTGGGCATCACTTGTCATCCTGAAGAGAGGCCAGAGACCTACAACTTCTGGGATCACTTGCCAGTTACATCCCAGGATGAATTGTTGTTTTTTTTTTTTTATTATCACACTTTCACTACATTAAGATTCATAAGAATTTTCCACCCTTTCTTTTTTTTTTAATACATTTTATTGATTTGTCACAATTGTGCATTAATTGATCCCTCCAGGATGAAAGAAACCAAAGGGGGATCACTTGCAGGAGACCTGGAGAGCTGGGTGAGGGGCAGTCTTCACTGCCCAGCAGTGGCCAAGTACACACTGACAGGTGCCTATGGAAGGCTTTGTGGGGGCTGCCTGACTGAGTCCTGGCAGTCACTGCATTGAGAGGTACTGTCAATTCAGATCACCAAGAGTTCCTACAATCTTCCTACATTTCCAGAGATCCTGAAAATTAGCGGCACCTTTCCCTTCACTTTGCTTCCTCAGCCCTTTCAAAAGTTCTATCAACCTTGAATTGTTGCACTTCATTTTTCACTACTTGAAATCCTTGACTGAAAACAAGTAGGAACCACAGTCTTATTCTTTCTCTATCACACTCCTCTGCCTTTAACTAACAACAACAACAACAAAAAGCAAAAAGAAAAGCAAACCAGTAGCTATAGAGTGGTGTCTTTGAGGCTATGTAACTTACAGAGATTTTAAGAAGAATGAGGACTAGTTTTTGTATTTGACCTTATGTAGTTCTCCTTGGCCTCACCTTGTTATTTTCATTTTTCTTTATATTTTGTTTCCTTTTGTAGACAATCCCAAGTACCCTACATCAGTACATATGTACTAGTAGCAATTCCTATCTAATTCATGGACTTTAAAATTCTTGTGTGTCTGTGTATCTCACTTGAACTTCACAACAATTTTACAACTCCAATGACATAGTATTTTTTTGGAAAATCTGACACCAAGTTAGGTTAAATGACTCATTCAAGACTACAGAAAATCAGGGAATGTGCCAAGACTTGAGAAAGATTTTTGACTGCTACTATCCCAGAGCATCTGAAAATAATATACTTGTTAACCAAGCAAGATGACTACTTTTTACATGGAAATTTCCTGATATCAAAACATTTACTAGCTGAAATTCCCATGAAATCTGCAGCATCCCTTTTATTCTGTTAATAGACTCAAAGCTTTATCAATGCATTTATGAAATCAATATAGCAAGGTCAATGAGTAATGGCAAGATCAATAGGAGGCAACTCCAAGATTGTTATTTTGTAACTAACATATTCGGTGTACTGAAAGTACATAACAGTAATGAGAGTGACAATTTATAATTATTTCTGACAACCTTGCAGTGGCCAACACCAATCAGTCAGTGGTCTAATATCTAATGAATGAGTTTTTAATCTCAAAGGAACTCCCTAGAATCTAACTGGACTATTTGGCAAAGTCACTTGAAGGACATCCAACTGAGAATTAGACAGAGAAGTTTGTTTACTCAAGGATAAGCTTTGCAGAATAAAGTTAAAGGAATTGAGAAATAGACCACAGGCTATCCTTAATATATGAATGAAAGGAGAATTTGGATAGCTCTTAGGATTAATCTTTAAAAAGTCATTCAAATGTAACCAAGGATCTGCTAAAAGAAAATACCATTTTCACCCAGAAAGCATTGATCTCTATAAATTAAGTCAACATTTCCAGCTAAGGAAAATAAATTTTAAATTGGAAAAATATATCACTTGCAGTGTATCTGCTAGGTAAATGGAATAGTAGTAGCAAGATGTCAGAGAACAAAGTCTAGAAGTATGTAGGAATTTAGTGTTGGCTAAAGATATTAATGCATGTAATGTATTTACACACATACCATATCTAAATGAGTGGAATTTTTAATGGCTTTTTAGATTAAAAAATCTAAATTTGCAGCTTCATTTTAAAAACAAATGCTTTTTAGCTAGAGTCATGCATAAATCACAACAACAAAGTCAATTTAAGAGTGCAGCATGGGACCTGTTAATTTAGACCTAGTGGGCACTAAGGGAGCTTTGACTACCCATTACCCACATCCCCACCATTATTGTTGGGATACACAGTGCTCTCAGTCAAAAGGACTTATTTCACACTTTGACTCTGCCACTCAGTAGTTACAAACCAAGTTTTTTCAGTGATTTCTTGCAAACACTTAACTTTCGCACTTGTGAACCTTGTGCTTTGTTTTGAAGGGTATATCAAATGGAACAGGTATTTAACTTAATTAGCAGAGTGCCTGGCTCACAGTTGGTCAATAAATACTCATTCCTCTAATCTGTCTAAATCTCGCTGCAATTCAACTACTGTGCTCAAATTATTCAAAGCCAGCAACCGTCCTGTTCTCCCCAACTCCATCTAGTCTGTAGAGTTTACATAACATAATCAGTAAGAAGAGACAGAACTTTCTACATTTAGCAGAGATTTTACTATAACATGAATGTTCTTTATCCCTATTGCCAACAACTAGTCTATGTAAAGAAATGTTATATAAAAAGATCATGCTTTTCCTTCACAACCCACTTCCCCGGGGATATTCTTTGACTCCAGAAGAAAGAGGGCTTACCAACCAGAAAATCAGGAATACATACATGACAGAGGTATCTAGCATGGAATCTTGTGGCTTCCAGATTAAGTATAGAAGGGTGGCAGGAAAACATTGACTTCAGGCTAACCCTGGGGATATTCACTGATAACTACTTGGATACCATGTGACATCTGTGACATTCCTTTTGTCTACATGCCAAGCTTGGGAAACAGATTCAAAATAGATGGGTAACTTGTATAGTTTCTTTGGCTTTAAAGATGGCAAACATGTCCACAAACTCTTTAGAGGTCATGTGCTCAATAATAACAGGGTTATTAATTATAACTATTTACAATAGAGTGATTATAAAGTACATATGTCTTATTTAATTGGTAACAATTGTTCATGCATCTATTTCTTTCAATCTAGTGCGTCTTCAGAGCTCCATACTGTGGGTGTCATGAATGCTTATTATAATATAACACAAGAATAGAGATAATACTAATAAACACAGACCTGGGCTTGTTCTCCTTGGGATGCCCACATTCTGAAGTCAGAGTACTCTGGATGACTGAAGTCGTAAGTGAAAGAAATGGGGACAGTCACTTTTTTTTAAAAAAAGGAAAAATAACCAAGTGGAAAAGAAGCACGTTCATTTGGCAGCCAAGGAGAGCATTCTCCAGAAAAAGCACCCCTCTGCCAAATTTTGGGCTTCTGTTTGTTGTTGTTTAAAAGGTAAACACAATTAAGAAAGAAAATAGCAAGTCTTTAAAAGCCCAACTGAATATTTATGTTTTCCCTTCGAGACTTCTGGGCTTATTTCTGAGGATCTTTCTCTGCCACTGGACATCATAATTGGTAAACACCACCAAAATCACTCTGTCATCCCAGTCTGTCTTGGAAAGAGGGGAACATTTTCATTTTATAACATCCATCTCTTTCAGATTGTGCTGTAAGTAATTCCTCAAAGTCTGAAGAGCAACGTTATAATTTTCTCTTTCATTGCTGAAAATACACTTTTTTGTGTTCTCAAAATTCTATGTTATCAAGCTTCCCAGGCAGTGGGTACAGTTATCTGATCCTACATTAATTGCTTTACCCTAGATAAGCAGTGATACTGATGATAGGACCCCCAAATGAGTTAATAAACCATTTGGGCCAGCTCATTTCTGAATTGAGTTTATTCTTCCAGAAAGGCAGCTCCAGCTTTGTGTTAGCAAAAACCTTCCCCCCAAAAATCTTCCCATCCACTGGCAAAGCTACTAATGCATTTGATTTCTGGGTTTTTGTTGTTTTTCTACTTTTACACCCATACAAAGCCACAGTTAAAGCTAATTCCAACAAAGTAAATTGAATCTGAATCAGCGCTCACTATATATGATAACTAAGTTCAAATTCTGGACAATATAGAAAAGAGAAAATGCCAGAGTTGAGCATGCCAGCGCTGAACACCATTCATTCTTCTTGTTAATCAGATCACTCTCCTGGCTACCATCATGTGACAGTTCCCACCATCCATGGACATTCTCCATGGGGAATCCCAAAAACTTGTATAATTGCCCATTGCAGACCAACACCCTACCCTTCCTTACTACCCCCCCCCTTTAGACTACTTTTAAAAATATATATCATGATTAGAAACCCTTTGGGACACCAGGAATTTGAAAGAAATATCAAGCTCTTTGAGTAGCCCATATTTAAAGCTTAATGGTAATTCTTCTGAAACCAATATTTGCATATTATTCCTATTCTAGCAGAAATTCTAGGAGAGGTAGAAAGTCAAAAGTCTCTCCAGGTGGCTGCTTTTCCATGTTTAAGAACAAATCTTCTCGAATAAGCTGAGGTTGTGTTCACAAGTACAAGTGTTAGCAGGGGTGTGGCTAGTCTCTTTCTTACATGCAGAACACACACATGCATGCACATGTACACATGACATGCATGCATGCAGGTCTAGTACAGATTCAGGCTTCTCTAACTGGACTTCTTGTCTCTATGCAACTTCTGGCCACTCTTCTGGTTTGTTTTGCTTGGTTATCATCCAGATTGAAATGTTCAATGGTTGAATGCTATATAGGATAAACTTCAAAACTTGCAATTTAAAAACCACATTAGTATTATAATATGATGCTGACTAATCAACAGGATAATGATCCCCAAAGTTGTGTCCAGGCTCTATGACTTGGCAGCTATGATTTTTTCACATGGCAAAAGGGACTTCGGGGATGAGACTAAATTAGTTACATGAAAGGAATTAAGTGTGATTACTCCAATAGTCCTCATGTAATCAGAGGACCCTTATCAGAGGAAGGCAGGACACTGAGTCAGAGAGGGAAAAGTGATAGATATGCGGAAGTTCAAGTCATGTGCCTGGAAGATGAAGGTGCCATAAGCCTTAGATGTTGTCTTCTTACTCATAGTGTGATGACATTTCTACGCTTACTTTGAACTGTTATTTAAAATCCTGTAATTATATTTTTGTCTTCCTACCCCACTGATTTTTAAATACTTTGAGGATATTTTATTCACATTACTTCCGTGTTTTCCCCCAAAGTCTCTAGCATGATATTGTGTACAAAAAAAAAAAATTAAATAAGTATTTGTAAGTTTTGGAAAATTGAGACATATCAGATAGTGCTGGAAGAGGAGCTATGGATAATATGGATAAGAGGACATTGGGTAATATTCAAATAGGTCCTATTACCAGCAGCTACACAGAATTAAATCTGGTAGTATGTTTTCATGGAGTAACACTCACTGTTGAAGTAGAATATGAAATGACTTTATTGGATTGCAATTACTGAGCAATAATAAGAAGTGAAGAAAAAGGTAAAAATACTATAAAGAAGAAAATGTTATAAAGATGGAAAACAGAATGAAAAAAATGGGACAATTCCCCAAAGTCCTTTCATAAATAATATGACATGCTCCACTACAGGTGTCACACAATAAAAATAGATTTAGGTTTTAAATTTTAGGGCTTTTCATGAGACATTTATGTGGCCTATGTCCTTCAAGATGCGTTCAGTGCCAGATACTGAGGACATTTCCCAGCAAGGTTAGAAGAGACAGTGCTATCGACCTTCCTATTGTTTTTCAGCCAACACCTTTTAAATAAGTTGAAATCTACACAGGATGATAACATTCCCTCATGAACTACTATAAAAAAATTACAGAAACTGCACAAACCAAGGGCCTATCCATAAGCAATCGAGGACTTACATTCTGAAGATGAACTGTCTAGATAGAAATCCTAACTCTGTCTCTTAGAGGTTGGGTCAACTTTTAAGACTTTTCAGCCTTACAACCTTAACTCTAATATGGGGATAATATGAACCCCTTTCTCATTCAGCTATGCTGGATATGTAGTGAGATAACACATATAAAATGTCAGGAGACTACTAAGAACACAGTGTGTCTTCATGAAGGATTACTTACAGTTGTTGCAATTGCTAAAAACATACAACAGTTCAGCCTGTTTGGAGATGAATGGAGAAGGAAATGGTAAAGAGAAGAATTAACTGCAAAGATTAAGGTCCACATTTTCACAGTAGATAGATATCAAGGAAAGATCAGGTCACTCAAATATTTCCAAATTCATCCCATACTTGTACTACCATTTTCAAGATATGTATGCACTGATTGAGAACACAGAAATAAGAGTTAAAAAGTGCTCACCTTTTCTGGTAAGTGAGAGCTAAGTACCTTTCATCATAAATAATTGTAACATTCTCAAAACCGCAGCCTAAGATAGGCACCAATTGCCCCATTTTTACAGATGCCTCATAGAGAAGCACCAAACAACCTAATTGATTTGAATCCATGTAATTTTTATTTTTTTCAAAGTGGGACTAACACTACATTGTAGCACTAAAAGTGTATCCAGTGGTTAGTATGAACAGGAAAGAGGGAAAGTGATTGGCTGCAATGGGATCCTGGGAACTGACAATGGCCCCTTTCTTGATTAAGGTGGTGACTATTTAAATTTCTTTTGCTGATGATTCCCTCAGCTAAACATGAATACTTTGTTCATTTTTTTCAAGCATGCTGCATTTTAACGCGAATAAAAAACAAGGCTTTGTGAGGTTAAATTAGCCATTCAAAATCAGGTGGAAAACAGGCGGAAAAGTGTGGATCCATATCCTTTCTCCACAGACTTGGCACCAAAATTTAATCTCTCCCAAGTCCCTCTGCCTTTGCAAGTGAAAACAGCAGAAAATCCTTTGGTCTACAAAACTCTTGTCTGTAGTCAGAAATATTTTAAAGCTAGATTCTTTTGTTGCAAGACAATTCATCTCTTTGCTCATGGCCTATGGGTAAAACTAATGAAGGATAACTATGACATTTAACAGCCTATCATTTTTATATTTTTTTCTTGCAAATTCTGTTTTCCTTGGTATTATCACCTTGTTGATAAAGATGTCTCCAACATCTCTTAAATTTCACAGTGCTTTATTGGTAAGTCAGTGAATAGAAGTCAATTTAATGCAGGTGATTTCTCAAAGGCAGATATTGAGGACATTTCCCAGCAAGGTTAGAAGAGACAGTGTTATCAACCTTCCTATTGTTTTTCAGTCAATACCTTTTAAATAAGTTGAAATCTACACAGGATGATAACGTTCCCTCATGAACTACTGTAAAAAAATTACAGAAACTGCACAAACCAGGGGCCTATCCATAAGCAATCGAGGACTTACCTTCTAGAGATGAACTGTCTAGATAGATATCCAATTAGCGTCATCATTTTCATTCTTATTATTTAATCCAGTTATGACGTTCTATCTAGATCTATATCATCTTTATAGAGGTCTCTCCTACTAGATTAAAAATCCTATATTGTATATATAGTATAAATCCAATATCTGGCATATAAAACAGGTTCAAATAAGCTTTGAGTGAATTAAGAAAAGTTTACTTTAATAAATAACTTAGCAGAAGATAGAGAATGAGAAGAATCTAAAGACTATAAAGTACTTTGGTAAATTTCAGAAGTTTATTACTAACGTTAGGTAACAGTCTTACTACCAATTTTCTTTTACTTGAGGCCTTATTCTTTTTCTTTACCCACATGACTAGTCTGAACAGAAACATTTCACTGAGCAGTTACTTCATTCCAGCCCTCGCGAATGAGTAGGAATAACCTGGTTGAGGAGCTTGTGGACAGATTTTCAATTATATACCGAGTTGATGTAGATGATTATTAATAACCTCCAATTAGAGTCACAAGATGCTTCTTATACTTGACTAAGTTTTATACATCACAATTTGCATTTGAAAAATGATCTTGTAATTAACCATAGGATTCTTGATAAATCATCCTTGTATTCCATAGATTCTGCTTTGGAATCTAAATTTATTTTTCAAATCATGAGAATGTACAAAATCAAACCTTTCCTGACTCCTATGATATGACAGAATAGTAATTTTATTGATCTGCATTATCTGGCTTAATTTTAATTTGCTGTCTATAATATAATGACAACTACAGTTACTTTGTGGTTATATATATTGGTAAACTAGTAGCTGACGCCATCTCTTTTACCTAGACTCCATTACTGATTGTCTTAACTACTTAGTACTCTAACTCATTCACACTTCCCATCTAATCCCAGCTTCTTCCAGAATAATTACAGCGCTATGTCTTCAAGCTGTTCTTGTTATTGACACTTCCCCCCATCCCTGTTTATTTGTAGCTCCCTTTAGGTGTGTTTGTTTTGATGGTTTTAAGGGTTTTCTTTTTACATTGTTGTTCATTTTTGTACATTAATTGATTTCTCCCCTCAGATGTAGTACCCATAATTGTCCCAACACCACAGCACCTGTGCACTGTCACCATAGTCCTTTGTGCTCCTCCTGTCCCTGTTTTGATCCCTCTCTTTCCTCCTTTTCTGCTGTGTGCCTCAGATGTATGGTTTGCCTGAAAGTCTTGCCTTTTTTCTGCCTCATCATCTGGTTCCCCTATATTCTACCTATATGTGAAATTAACCAATATTTTTCTTTCCTTTGATTTGTTTCACTTAGTATAACCCCCTCCAATTCCACCTATGTTGCTGCAAATGACATGAACTTATCTTTTTTGATTGCTGAGTCATATTCCACTGTGTCAAATGAATACTCTTACACTGCTGGTGGAATACAAAGCACTGTGAAAAGCTGTGTGGGGGACTCTCAAAATACTAGAAGTGGATCTATCATGTAACCCAGTGATTCTGCTATTAGGAATCTACTCAAAGGACACAAAACCACTATTCAAAAGGAAACCTAAACCCCTATTTGGTAGCAGCACTATTCACAATAGCTAAGATATGGAAAAAACCTAGGGGTACCAAACAGATAAATGAGTCAAGAAGATGTATATATTATAGTAGAAGTAGTTTATGGCATTTTGCCTTAGTATGTATAACATTTCCATTGATGGCAAGGGAAGTCTCACCAGCATGAGCAACACCAAGCACATTTATGACATCTTAAATGAAGTCACTGTTGTAATTTGATTTTATAACTTTAATATAAAGTACTTCCCAGTAATAAATAATGGGCTAAATTGCAATTATGAATATTGCATTTCATTCCTCTCCTTTCTTTTAAGCAATTTGAATTAGAAACTCACAGATTTTAATATAGCTGGAAAATGTTAAAAGCTACAAGCCATTAAGGACTTATACAGCATAGAAGGTCATTATATTTTTTTTCAGTTGTAGTTAAAAAATACAGAATAAAAAAAAATGCTAAGTCAAAAGTTTAGAAGAATCAAACTTAATATCTGTTTTGAGTGAATGAGATTTCTGTAATTGTGAGTTCAGGATTGGATCATAAAGCCAAAACAAGAGAAGAGATGAGGGAAGTAGAGAGAAGAAAAGAAATGAATAAAACCAAACAAAAGAAATGAAGCAGTTTCCCTTTGTAAATTCTCAAACTTAATGAGAAAATGCTGCCTTTTCTTTAAACCATGGTTTTCTCACAAATTTCACTCTAATCCTATTCAACTCTGTCAAAAGTGGGACATGTTAATTGTGCATAATTCTTGTTACTTAGAGACAATTCCAAAGCCCTGGCTCTTGGAGACAGTCAGAGCTAAGACAAGTCAGAGAACAGAGGGAACCCTGTGGGTAAAAGGCAAGGAGGTCTGGTAAGATTTTGTGAAAGAAAAACCTTGACCAGGATAACAGAGGGTTGAATTTGCATGGTTAGACATAACTCTAAAGCTGCTTTTACTTTTTTTCCTCCTTCCAACCCTAAAACTGCTTTTATTTTTAAAAATATCCATGTAAACAAAGCTCATGTGTAGAATGAGAGGTTAGATTGATTTTCTGACTTTGTGAACTTACACTGAGTAGCACAAAATAATGTGTTTGACCTTGCCATTTTCTGCAACTACATGAAGAACATCTATTAGTCTTTCTCAAAGTGTGTTCCATGGAACCTGCAACTGTAAACAGGTAAGTGCTGTAAAAAGGTTAACAGGTAAGTGCTGTAAAAAGGTTCTATCATCAAAATATTTGGAAGACTCCCAAATTAATGTTCTGCAAATTCACTTTAGCCTTAAGTACATTCCAGCATCATTACAATGCAAATGTTTATTGTGAATTTCCAAGAAGGGACTATATTTAGGGATGTTTAATTTGATTTTCGCATAAAACCTAATTTAAGGATCTAGTAATTTCTACAGTGCTCTTTGATAGAACCTAATCTACATTATGACATCAGCTCCATGGAAACCAAATTGGTAACATTGTCCTTATTTTTATATATGTAAGAACATTTATGTATACATAAATATAATTGTGTACATCTAATTTCTTAGGCTAGTGATTGAAGTATTTGATACATAGGGGAATGGTAATGATTTCTTCTGATACTAATAGTACTATTCAAAAGTTGTACTGCTACACATGTTAAATTTCAGACTTGAAAACACATCTGCTGTTCTATGTATTATACAGCAAAATCAGTATCCATGTGGACAGTGACAAAGTCATGGTCACAAAGTATCCTTACTAATAGAAAAAGCATGAGCTTTAGCACTGGAATAAAGATGTTCATACCAAATTTCATGGTGTCAAATCCAAGTTCAGCAGAATATACCACGTATACTGTACATCTGGAGGAAGTCAACTAACTTTTTCAAATCTCAGTTTCCTTGTTGATTTGATGTGGATGTTAGGATGTTTACTGAAAGGAGGTAGGAATGCTACAGTTAATATATGTGAAATATTCCTATTGCTGTGGCTCTTACAAAATGGTAGTCTCCATAAATAAAAATGAATGACAGGTCATATTGAGAAGGAGGTTACATAAAACCCAGTAACCTGAATCCAAATCCTAAGCAGGTCCCACTACCGTCAAACTGCATTAGCATCCCTTTAAGCAAAAAGCAAATTAAGATTAATTTCACCATTTAAGTATATAAAACCTACTGTTCACTCCTTTTAGAGGCCTCTACTCACTTATTATCATTCAAGTGTTTCAGACTCAGTTGGTACAGTTAATGAGTGTGTGTGTGTGTGTGTATGTACTGCGGGAGGAGAAACAATTTCCTAATACTGTTTTAATCTATGACTCTTTAAATTTTTTTTCCTCTTTTTGAGCTTACCTTATTACATTTGTTCATCATCTATTCTGATATATACAACACAGTAAACTATAAGAGATGGAAGGCAAAATGAAAGCCGGAAGGAAATGAGGTTAAAATAAATGCTTTTAAGCAGCAAAGCTTGCCTTTGTGGTAAATCACTGGCAGATGATGTACCAGCAGGAAAGAAGATTGGCACTTGGGAAACATTCTAATCTTTATCCTCATCATCACCAGTTTTGCTGAAGTTTCAGCAAGAGAACATTGGAAAGTGACTTATCACCTACAAATCTTGAATTTCAAAGCCATAGGTCCACAATGGGACATCTAGAGTGAAAAAAAAAAAAAGGACAATACTGTTCAAACACAGGATATATTTTTTTCAACTCATTTGGCATCAAAAGTAGTTCTAAACTGATATAAATTTACTTAAGGCTTTATTTCCCTTAGAGTTATATACATTTGGTGCTGTGTTTGATTATGGAACATGACTACAAAACCTACTGGGGTATTACAAAATATATAACATATCTACTGTTATTTTTCTTTGAAAAAAACCTAGATTATAAAACATATCTGACTCAAAGATTTCAAGATTATATAAATGTATAATCAAAACACCATGTATTTAAGGATGTATTTCTTTCCCCCTGTCACTAATTGATCTCTCTGTAACACCCATCTCCTCATACTGAGTTAGATTATAAGTCTTTGCTAACTCAATTTTTGTCAGCATGTTGAAACAGCTGAAGCTCACGATCACAAGTGTTTTTTTGGTCTCATTTTCTGTTCCCTTCTTTTATTCACTTGGGGATACCTTTTTATTGCTATTCAGATACCTGGGAAAGCTCACCATTATAAGTGTTTTTTGGTCTCATTTTCTGTTCCCTTCTTTTATTCACTTGGGGATACCTTTTTATTGCTATAAAAGGTACCTGGGAACTCTGCTTATTCCAAAGCCAATTCTCCATCTGTTACCCGACAAACTTTGTCTAGAATCATGATATGAAAAAAGGCACCATAATTCATATTATGGAGGAAACATTCTTGGGAGCATCAGTGGATACATTCTTGTATTAGGGAAGAAAGTGAGAAATTGAGGAAATCAATAAAGAAAAGAGAAAGTTAAGTGATACATGAACAAACAAGAAGAAAATTTGTTCTTGTCCTTGACATGGCCTGGAGGGAAGTCCAGGGAAAAGAAAATAGGACTGAGTAAAAGAACCATCTATGAAGTGGGTTGTGTTGGGAACAATTAGCTGTTTAAAGTCCTGTGGCCAAAAGAACTTTGAAGTTTGTTAACCTGATGCATGATGTGACTATTAGAATTTTATATGACCCCAGATTAAGCAATTATTTCTTATACATAATAATTAAAGTACAAGTCAAATAGAAAACACAGATTTGAACTTCATGGAAAAAAGCTTTTATGTAACCAAGACTACCAACATGGCAGTGAAAAGAGTCAGTATGAAAGAAAATATTTGCAATCATACATCTAATACAGAACTTGTATCCATAATATGTAAAGAACCTTTACAGCTCAATAATAAAAAGCCAAATATCTAATTAAGAGATAGGGAAAGTATTTGAAGATGGATGAATAGTCCATAAATGCATGAAAAGATATTTACTGCCATCAGTTACTAGGGAGATACCAATCAGAACATAAAAAAAACAATAAGCCACAATGAGATGCCACTTTATACCCAATAGGATTGTTATAATGAAAAAAATATATATAGCAATTAATGGTGAAGATATAGAAAAGTTGGAATTTCAGACATTGACAGAAATGTAAAAGTGTAGTTGCTTTAAAAGGCCATCCCTAAAAACATTAAAGCTACCATATGGCTGAGCAATTCCTTTCCCAGGTATATTCCAAGAAGATTCAAAATGTATATGCCTGTAAAATCTTGTCCATGAATGTCCATAGTTATATTCATTATAAAAAGATGCAAACAATGAAAATATTTACCAACTGATGTGCTTTTTACCATACAGTGGAATATTATTCAGCAACAAAAAGGAATGATGTTGTGATGCATGCTACATCATAGAGGATATTGAAAACATTATCCCAAAGTAAAATAAGTCAGATGTAAAAGGCCACAGATAACGTGATTCCATTTATACCAAATGTTTAGAATAGGCACATCACAGACTCAGAAGGTAGATTAGTGTTTGCCAGAGGCTAAGGTGAGGAAGAAACAGGGGGTGGTGTTTGATTCATATAGGGCTTCTTTTAAGGAAAATGAATTTACTAAAGGACTAGATAGTGGTGATGGATAAACAACTATGAATAGACTAAAATGTGTTTAATTATATTCTTTGGGAAAAAAAGGGAATATTTTGCTATGTGTTTTATATAACAACAAAAGGGTTAGTCATAAAAGAAAGAATACCTTAACCCCAGAATTTTTTTAGATTCTTGAAGCAGACTTTGAAGCAGGATTTGGAAAATTTTACAACAGATTTTTTTCTACATCTCAAAAGATAGAGACCCCAGTGGTATATCATTTACAATACTTGTTAAAAATCTCAGGCAGTAAGCTCCATGCAGTTGGGTTCTGGGGTGACCCACCAATATTATTTTCTTTGGTAGCTATGATATCTAAAGGATTTGAAGCATGAATCGATGTCTTCCTGCCCATGTTCCAACTTTGGAGTTTAATTGCTAGATAAGACACAACCATACTTTTATGAGAGATGTGGGAACGGGATGAGAGATGAGCTATGAGATAAAAAGAACACTTTTTATCTTGTCTCACCCCCTCTGGCATACGGGAGGATGGCTGATAAATGGTCTCTCACCTGTGACACAGTCTTCTAACCTCTTTGGAATGACTTATGACTAATAGATGATGATGATTCCCCCCGTAGGTAGATTCCTGTTATCACCTGTATCCCTGTTGTATGTCACCTATGCTTTGCTACTTCCTTATTACATCACTGCAGTATTTCCTTGCTGGGGTTTATAAAGGGCTTCACAACTTCATTAAAGTTGAATCTGGACATGTTTCCCAGGATCCCCGTTCTGTGGGCTAGCCTCACAGATCGCTATCCATCTCTTTTGTCTCATCTTCTTCTTCATTCCACATGTGACTCCTAACACTTAAAAACTCCTCACTTATTTATATTTGCATAATGTCTTTCACTTTTAAATCACCTTGGTATTTAAGTTCTCAAAAATTATCATTATTTGCAAAATAAAGATAAAACAACTGAAGTCTAAGGCACAGACAGAACGCAACCCTGGAATTTGGGTTGGCTGACTCATAGTCTTATTAGGTACAACAATTTATTAAACACAAAGGACTGACTTTATCGCATCAATGACAGGTTGTGTGTGGTTAATATTAGCAGAGATCTCTTTTTCATAGGTTTGGTTGTCATACATAAGATGCCACTGCTTACTCTGCTCACTTTAGCTGAGTTACTCCAAATACAAGGAGTTCTCATTTCTTTGCAGATACACTTCATTTCTAGCAAAAGTGGTTTGTACAAAGGTACTCATTCTTATTTAGTTCTCCTTTTGATTTACATTTATATGAGATTGCAAATTTTATCAACTATATATCTACATAGGAAAATAGTAACTTAGGCAATTAGAAAATAATGACTATATAGTAAATATATATTTAAGGCTCTTATTTCTTCTGAAATATTTCATTAGCACTAAATTTGAGTACAGCATTTTTAAGAAATAAAATTCTACGTTAATAGAAACTGAACATCAGCATCTTTTTTCAATTCCACATATGACATTCAATAACAACAAGTCAGCCAGGGTGGAGAATAATTATAATATAGGAAATGGTAAACAATAAATATTAGGGTCTCTAGCCTATCCCTTAGCCTGGTATTAAAACATCATCAATCTAGTTATTAAACATTTCCATCACACACATGGATGAGAATTACCTCACACCAGAAAGAATAAAGTTAGACTCAAGTCATTGGGGCCTAGTATTTTAATAGAGAATAACAAAACTAAGTTCTCCCAAACAGATGAATGAATCAAGGAAACATGGTATATACACACAATGGAAAACTACTCAGTAAACAAAAATAATACCACACCAATAGTACTAGAAAGGGGATATCTATACTTCCAAAACATAAATAATATAAATCAATGTAATTTCAATAAAAATGTTTTAAAGAGTCATTGAATACAATTTTTAAAATAAAGCCTTATAAATGATACAGCACAAAATTGCTCTGTTTTAAAGACACAATAAAACTCAAACATAGGTAATTTTTATAAAGCAGTTGATATCTAAAAGAACAATATTCCCAATAAATTGAGTTATTCTCAAAAATAATCTTTACGGTTTGAAAAAAAAGTCTTTCTCTTTGTACAGCATGCTAAATTTACTAATCATTTTTAGATATTTTTATTTTTGATTGCCATGTCAGTTCCTGGATATGAGAAAGGTTTTTGGTATATTTTAACAGAGGACAAATGTGAAACTCAAAGGGGATAATGATGACCACAAAGACAAACTATGGAAGAAACATATTCTTTGGAATCAGATGGTCTGGAGTTAAATTCCAAGAGTGTCAACCTTTTAGTTATGCCATCTTCAACATCTATCAAACCTGTGCCCAGGGTCTGCACCTGGAAGAATATCAATAATACCTTCCTTGAAGATCATTTAGCCAAATGAGCAAGCACAGAGCTAGGGCACATATTTCTGTTTTCCTTCTTTCCATCTCCCCTCCCACAAGCCTGATTTCCTTTCCCAGTCTGAGAGAGAATCCAGGGTGGATCTCATTTCACTGTACCCAGCATATATTTTGAGTGCAATTATTTAGTATGGTTCTGTCTCCTCCAAGTCCATGGAAAGCTATATGATAAGATTCTCTGGACAATAAAAATTCAGATACATTTGCACTCCTGGAGCAAAACAAGTAGGCATAAGTGGTCAAGAAGGGGTAAAGTGAGTAGAATATTTTCCCTCTGGTCAAAACTTCAGAAGATGAAGGATTTGTCCACTATGAAAACAAACATAGAACAGGACACTTTCTCCTGCCCAGTTCATCATGTGGCTGATTAACCAACAGACAGTAAAGAAGAATCCAGACCACCAGGCAAAGTATGCAAAGGACTTACTGAAGCCAGGAACTCAGAATTATCTGAGTCCATTTCATGTATCACTTGTCTAGATCTCACAGGTGTTCTCAAAGTGGAGTCCAATCATAGACACCTGAATATGAAAGATGATTGCCAGACCCCAGTTCAACTCTATCAAATCAAAAGAGTTCCTGGAGATCCTTAGGCATGCTACAATTTAAGAAAATCTTTCAAAGAAAACCTCATTACTTTGAATGCACTTAGGTCTTTTAAAAGGTAGCACATCTAGTGGTTAAGAGCATGGCATCTCAGAACCAGACTGCATTTAATACCTGACTTCTCACTTTAGTAATTCTGAGACCTTGGACAAATAACTGGGCCTTTCTACGTCTCAACTACATCTTCTGTTGAAAAACATGCAGAATAATTGCTTATACGTCATTGCATTATTGTGAGGATTCAATGAAATAATGTGCCACTACACTGCAGCGGACACTTTGTAAATAGCAAAAATAAATAACAAATATACCTCTCTTAAGAATGAAGGACCCCAGGTACTGTTGCAGAGAGAGAGCAGGCAAGTCTCTGAATGATCTGAGTCAATAAATTTTCATCTGTAAATTGCTAAATGTGATTCTCTTTTAAATCTAGGATTATGATTTTAAGAACAATAAGAGAAAGACAGTATTACTTTAATTATGTAGGACCAAAAACAATTAAGAAATACATGTGAACACAGATGCTCTAAAACCTATTCTAGCTGTGTGTTGTGGGAGAGGAGTACGCCAGCCACTGTCTATTATGTTGGAAGACCAAAGAAAATGCAAAATAGTAGGTTGAGTGAAGAAAAAACAGCATCATGCCTACTGCATTTATCAAAAAGGTTTATTTTTACTTTTTTCCAGTCAATTGACATTGCTCAGAAAATATCTTTATGGGGCTTTCCCTTTCCAGAACCTCATTCTCTCTCACTTTTTCTTTTTATCGACAATCCTATTTCATGCATTCTACAATAGAAATGTCTTTAGTGCTTCAAAAAAATCAGCATTTAAGATATCTCTGGTGCCCTCATTTACAACATAAATTCTTGCAATTCTGCCTGCACAAGAAAACCCTGTAAGTTCCCTCCATGGGGTGTGGCATTTAGCTTGGTGCTAATTTGCTATCAGTATCATTTAAAAAACTTCATAAAACATAAATAGTATGAGATGGAAACACATTTTTTTTGGTGACAGATGATTCCTTTTACGTGAGGAAGCTTGTCCTCTGGCTTCAGCCTGATGGGGTGCTCTGTCAGCGTTTCCACAGAAAACCCCCAAAATGGACACTGCTCAAATTCTGAGAAAATGGGCAGAGTTGTCCCAAGATGCTACAGATATATTTCCACAAATTCTAGAGAGAAATAAGCTAAAATGAGATGATTATCCTTCTCTCCAACCCCTTGCGAAGGAAACAATTTCTCAGAAGAAAAATCTCAAGAGAGTAGTTTGCTAGAGCAGGAAGGAATTATCAACTAATATCACTACTAGTGATATTCTTGATACTTGTGATAGGTCAGGATAAAAAGATCCTGTGCACCAAATAATTTATTTTTCAAGCCCACTATTTTGATTGTTTTTCCTCATACCCTCTTACACCTCTTTATTTGCCATTCTATTGTTGATCAATGTCTGCACATGAGAGGTAGTAATGTTGGAGAGTAACTGCCCTTAACATAGTTGATCATAGCCAAAAAAAAAGTTATTTCCCTGTTGCTTTAAAATTGTAAATTTCAAAAGAGACATGCCAAGGTATGGCCTTCATTAAAATTCATAATTTCCTTTCAGAAAGAGGGAAGGGAGAAGAAGAAGGAAATCAAGGTTTTTGTAATGTGACATGATTGACAAGACTATACCCAGAAGCATAGGACAAATGAAAAAAAGTGATTTTTAAAAAGCTGGGAAAAAAGAGAAAGGGTCTAGCCATTTTGGAAAGAGAATATGGGTCCAGCTGCATGGTCAAAGTGGCCTGGGACCCATGAACTAGGGCCCAGGATGGTAAACTCTTGGCTTTAGCATGCATTAGCTGAGTATGTGAGTTGAAGGAGTCTAAAGAGTTTGGAGATTTGAACTCCGCATTGGAGTCTGCCATATCTAGTTGACTCAGATGTTTTTGGAGTGGTCATGAACTTGTCCTGAATAAATGAACTTTCTTGGTTCCTGTACTTGCAGTTTCTTCTAAGACCTAAAGTCAAGAGAATGCCAAAAGTGAAAAGAAGAACATCACACCTTTGACTAAATGCATGGAGAAAGCTGGAACACACCAAAGGAGGAAAAGAAGGATGCCCTACATTTGGATCATGTGTTGCTGAACTCAGATTGATTGGACATGTGGTGAAGGGAACAGAGACTATAGGACAGTTTTGGACAATGGTGGGGCAACTGGGTTTTTTAATATGTTTATCTTGTAGTACATATATAGGTAACTACTTTTTCTAGTAATAGACAGTTTAATCACTTTAAGAGTTTGGTTTGGCTTTGAAAGATCTAGCTTTGGAATTACAATAGAATTAAGGTGACTATGGGTGAGAAAAAATCTAGAGTTTAAAGTTTCCCCCTCACCCCTCTGACTTGAAAGAGAGAACCAGGGCAAGTGGCAGGTATTCGAATAACAAAGGTAACTAGTCTGTGGAAGCTTAAAGGTTAACAAGGGCTCCTGCTGGTTAGTATCAGATTGTAAGGTAGAGACTTTTCCCTGGTTTAGGAAAAGCTGGCAGAAAAAGGATTTTAGTAAAAAGAGCCTGTTTCCTACCCCCACAACAATAATTTTGCAATTGGGTAAGAAAGAAGCAAAGTAGAGAACTTAAACTAAACTTTCAAATGGGAGACCTGGTCCTTTAAACCCAGTCACTCATCAGGTTCATTCTAGCCCATGCAAGAAGTAGCAAGACCATACTAACCTTAAGAAGAGGCAAAAACAGATTTAACTGTTAAAAAAGACAAATAAGCAAAAGCCACTAAGTGTACATTGGACCCCCTTTGATTAGCTTACCAAGCAGATCAGTCTCTAGTCCAAAAACTGCACACAGATTCTAAATCACATGTGTCCACAAGATGGCGACTGTCCCACCTTCAAGCCAGATGAAGAAACTAAGATGGTGTCCTGAATCCTCTTCAAAGCCACAGATATTCACATCAAGTCAAATGATACCAGCATGGCGTCATTGCTTTTCCTTCAAAAGTGGGAGATTCAAAACCAATAAAGAAAGCAAGATGGTATTGTTGATCTTACTCTAAAAGACACAGCTCTGGCATTCTTTCAGCTTCAACTCTAAAGTGGCCCAAAACTCACAAGACTCACGTGACACAACAGCAGTAACCACTTCAGACATCTCATCATAAAAGCAGCAATAGTCCAAGTTCTCTTCAGGTCTCCAGACAATTCCCAAGCATCACAGTTTCAAAGTTAAAGCAAGTTTTCAAGTACCAAGTTTCCAATTCATCTTACAAAGATACAAGTTTATCCAACATGCTTCCCTGGTTCCTAACCAGACCAGGTTGTGAATGGAAGCCCACATGTGGCTTCCTTCCCTACCCTGCTGCCACACATAGCAGTCACAGCTCTGAGGCCTCCAGCCTCCTTGCTGCTTTGCTGTTCTCTCCCTTCTTTCCACATCTTTCTCTCTTTTTGTCTCCTCCTTAAATCCCCTCTGTTCCCACAAAAAACCTTGGATTTCTGTGCCAAGACTTTGCCCACCAAGATACAATGGCTGCCATATCAATGCAGCACCAACATGCAGGGCCACAGACCTCCAATTTCACCACAGCATCCCTATGAATTTCACTCAGAGATTTTTCAAGCATTGAGTATTGGCATATGGAGCCTGATTTTTGTGCTCAAGATGAATATAAAAATGTTATCATTCTAATTTTAACTTTAGTCAATCTATTGCAATCTGAGGTATGTTCAAGTAACACAAGTACTAGTAAAATTGTATTTTTGTCTAAAGAATTGTCCCTGAATAATAACAAATTGGAGCAAAAATATATGAAGCAGAAATCAGTCCAAAAGATTACTGAAATCAAAAGCTGATTCTCTGAGAAAAAAAAAAGAAAGAAAAGAAAATAGACAAGCTGTTAGCTAGCCTCACAAAGAAAAATAGGAAGAAAACTCAAACAGAACCATGATAGAAAGAGAAGCTACAGTAGATAGATCAGAAATTCAGAGGATCATAAGAGATTATTATGAAGTTTTATATATATAGCTAATAATTTGTATACTACAGAAGAGATGGATAAATTCTTAGAAAGATATAATCATCTGAGAGTGAATAAGAAATAGAAAACTTAAGCAAACTAATTATAAGCAAGGAAATGGAAATAGTAATCAAAAATCTTCCCAAAATCAAAAATCTAGGTCCAAATAGTTTCAGTATTGAATTCCAGCAAACCTTCACAGATGAGCTAATACTTATAATTCTCAAATTCTTCCCAAAAAATTGAGGAGGAAATAATTCCAAACATGTTTTATGAGGCTAACATCACCCTACTTCAAAACCAGAGACTTCTCACCAAAAAATACTACAAACCAATTTCTCTAATCCATTCAAATGTAAAAATTCTCAGTGATTTTTGTGAAAATTAGAAAGTTGGCTTCAACAATGCATTAAAGGTTTTGGAAGGCAACTGCCATTAACATAGTTGATGCCATGCATTGATAATAGCTAGGAAAAAGGAGTTACTTCCCTTTTGTTTTAGAATTGCAAATCTCAAGATTAGAATTCATTGTTTTCTTTCATAAGGATAGAAGAGGAGGAGAAAGAAAAGTAAGGCTTTTGTTATGTGGGATGATTGACAAGGCTCTGTTCTCAACAGAGTGGGTAACAAAAAAGATAGGTAAAGGACTTAGAAGAAGAAGGAATTCACCACTTTGGAGGAGACCAACCACATGGCCAAGGTGGCCTGGGTCTGTGTTCTTGGGCCCAGGTTGGTGAACTCATGGCCTTAGCATGCATAAGCTGAGTGTGTGCTGAAGGAGTCTAAAGAGTTTGGAAATTTAAACTTCATGTGGAGTTTGTCATATCTAGCTTGATTCAGATGCTTTGGGAGAGGCAGTCAGCTAGTCCTGAGTAAATGAACTTTATGTTGGTTCCTGTATCCTAGAGTTTTTTTACTGCCTAAAGTGAAAAAGGATGCCTTAAGAAGAACAACATCACATCTTCAACCACATACTTGGAGGAACAGATATCAAAACAGATATAAAAAGGGAAAAAGAGTGCTCTGCTTTTTCAACACATACTGTTGAACTCAGATTGACTGTCTGTGTGAAGAGGTAACCAGAGACTAAAGGGTAGTTTTGGACAATGGTGGGGTGGGTAGCTGTTTTTTTTTTTATGTTTATTTTGTAGCACATACAATGGGGTAACTGGGATTTTTTATATGCTTATCTTATAGCAAGAGAGGCAGATGATAATGAGCCCTTAAAGATTCAGTTTAAAAAAATTTTTTTCCCTCTGAATTGGGAAAGAGAGCCTGGGCAAGCAACAGCTATCGGAATGACAAAGATAACTAGTGGGTGGTAGCTTAAGGGTTGATAAAGGCTTTTGCCCCTTTTGTATCAGATTAAGGTAAAGGTTTTTCTCTGGTTTAGGAAAAGCTGGCAAAAGGATTTTAATAAAAAGAACCTGCCCCCTCTCCCAATAACAAAAATATCTAATTGGATTTATTTCATGACCAGATGGGACTTATTCCAGAGACACAAGGATGAATCAACATCTGAAAAATCAATGTAAAATATGACATCAATGAATGGATTAAAAAAAAAGTCACATGATCATATCAATAGACACTGAGAAAATATTTGATAACTGAAAGGTCAGATTGGGGCCACTGAGAGTCTCCACCCATAAGAGGATTATGGATACCACCCAACCCAAGCCTTACCCTCCAGCTACAGCTGAAACTGCCTTCAGCCTCTCCTACCTCAACTTTACCCCCCCTGCTAACCTTGGCCCATCACACTAGCAAAACCCACCCCCCCCATGTCTCTGCCCCTATAAAAGCAGACACCAACTCCACATGGGCGTGACTTCATTAACCACCCACCATGGGTTAGTAAACCTCTCCTGGTAGCTTGAGGCAATGAACTCTTTTTAATTCTACTTGGCCTGGCTCCTGTTTCTCTCTTTCCTCGCCATCCTTTCACATTCCTAACTCTTGTTTCCCTCCTTCCTCACCATCCTTTCAATAAGATTCAACATTTATTTACCCTAAAAATGAAAAAAATCTAAAAATAGAAGCCCTAAAAAATGAGGACAGATGGAATATACTTCAACATGACAAAACCATATATGACAAAACTCACAGCTAATATTCTCAACATTGAAAAATAAAAGCTATTTCACTAAAATCTGGCATAAGACACGGATACAATCCACTTTCACCATTATTCCTCCACAGTTTTGCTAGTACTAGTCAGAGAAATTAGGAAGAGAAGTATAACAAAGCAATCCCAATTGGAAAAGAAAAAGTAAAACTCATTATTTGCAGATGATGTGGCAATATACATCGCAAACTCCAAAGGACTGCATTAAAAAATTGAAACACCAAATCAATTCAGGAAAGTTACAGGTTACAAAATCAATATATAAAAATCAGTTGCCTTCCTATATACAACCAATGAATTAGAAGGGGAAGAAGTCAAGAAACTATCCTATTTACAATCACATCAAAAAGAAACATCTGGGTGCAAACTCAACAAAGGAAGTAAAGGAACTATAAAATAAAAACTCTAAGACATTAAAAGAAATAGAAGATGACAAAAGAAGTGAAAAGGTATTTCTGCATGGACTGGAAGAACTAACATGGTCAAAATGGCCATCTTACTCAAAGCAGTATTCAGAATGCAATCCTGTCAAAGATTTGATGACATTCTTCAAAGAAATAGAACAAGAATTAATTAAATTCACATGAAACCACCAAAGACCCTGAAATGTCATAACCAGGCTCAAAAAAAAAAAAAAAAAAAAAAAAAAAAAAAAAAAAAAAAAAAAAAAAAAAAAAAAAAAAAAAAAAAAAAAAAAAAAAAAAAAAAAGAATGGTATTACACATCTAAATGTCAAACCACAAATACATACTTGTTGATAGGGGGTACCTACTCCCCTGGGTGTCATTGTTTCTTGTTTAAGATTGCAAATTTTAAAGAGGATATGCTGAAATGTAAGAATGGCCTGACTAGAATTTTCTTTTAGAAAGATACAAGGGGGAGGAAGAAATAAAACAGGTTTTTTATTTGTAATGTGATAACTTAGGAGCTGTTTTTTGAAGGCAGGAAAACAGATATAAGGATATATAAAAAGGGTTGGAACAAAGAAAGAGATTTTAACATTTTGTGAGATATGAGCCATGTGAGCTTGGCCATGTGGCCAAGGCCTGGGGCCTACAGCCTTTTGCTGGCCCAGATTAGCAGTGTGTCTATTTTAAAAAGTTAAGGAGTTTGAACATTTTAACTGCATGTTGGAGTTTGTTTTGCTGAGTTTGACTTGTGTATGGGAGAGGACACATGAAAAAGTCATATGTCTTTTTCTGGGAGAGGCCATGAAAAAGTCAGGCCTGAAAAAAAAAAAGTAAATTTTGCTGGTTCTGGTACGATAGAGCTTTTTTCTACTACCTGGAGGAGGACAAGGTGAAGACAGCGTCAAAGAATTAGAGCACACCAAAGGAGCACACCAAAGAAAGATATCATTGACAGGTGGAGATGAACTCTGACTGACTGATGTTGGTGAGATGATCAAGACTGAGAGTCTGAGGATTTTTAGACAACCTGGGGAAAGGACTTTAAACAATGTTAAAAAAAATGTTTAGGACAATGTTATAATAATTTGGAGTTTTACTTACATGTTTCTTTTTATAGTAATTAAAAAATCACTTTGTTTACTAATAAATTAGTCTGCACTCTAAGAGTATTGCTTTGGCTTGGGGTTTTGGTGAGAAGGCTGGGGATGGTAACAAAAAAAAACCCACAAAAGTCTAAAAAAGGGTAAATTAAGGCAAACTAATCTAAAGTTTAAACTGTTTCTAAGTTTTATTGTTTTTTTTTTTAGGTCTGAGAGGGGGAGAGAGCTGAGAAAAGCTGGTAGCTGATTTTTGCATACCAGTAAGTAAACAGTAGAAGTGGGAATTAACTGTTTTAAATCTGCTTCCTAGGGAAAAGCAGGCACAGATGTTCAAAGTTCAAGTCAAAAAGTCATTTTTTTTTCTTTTCACTCGGTTTCACCATGAGAATAACCCATATCAAAAAGACCAGAAACAGCAAATGAAGTGAGAATGTGTTGAAAAAGGAATCCTCTTAACACTGCTGATGGAAATATAGATTGGTCTGATTCCTATAGAAAATAGTACGGAAGCTTCTCAAGATACTAAAAAAGAATAAAAAATGTGACCCAGCAATTCCTCTCCTAGGCACCTTCCTGAAGAGCACAAAAACACTAATTTGAAGAGAAATATGCACAACTTAAACTAGCCAGCCAAGCTTTGGGAACAAACTAAGTGCTCAAAAGCAGGGATTTGTGATATATACACAAAATGGATACAGCTATTGTAAAAGATAACTATTGCCATTTGTGGCAATGATAGGGTGTGCTACCCCCCCCCCCAATTGTCTCCTGTTTAAAATTGCAAATTTCAAGGACAGATGCTAAAATGTGAGAATGACCTTGTTGGAATTTCCCTTCAGGGAGATGCAGGGGGAGAAAGAAGTGAAATGGTCAAGGTGCAACAGATGTCCTGGAAGGTGGGAAATCAAGATGCGTACAGGGTGTGCAAACAAAGAGAAGGATTCCAATATGGAGATTCAATAGAGAGAGAGGTTCAGTGGAGGAGAGGTGGGAATCGGCCATCTTGTAAAGATGTGAGCCATGTGAGCTTGGTCATGTGGCCACCGGGGGCCTGCAACCCTTGGCTGACCCAGACTGGCAGCATGTGTGCTGAATGCAGTTAAGGAGTTTGCAGATTAGAACTCCGTGTTGGAGTTTGTTTTGTTGAGTTTAACTTGTGTCTGCGAGAGGCCGTGCAAAAGACAGGCCTGAAAAGAAAGTGAACTTGGCTGGGTCCAGTACCATGAAGTTTCTGCTACCTGAAGGAGACAAGGAGAACACAGCGTGGAAAACAAGGAGGAGCAAGCCAAGGGAGCAGTCAAAAGAACATGTCTTCAAGCGTCTGGAGATGAACTCTGACTGGACATTGGTGAGATGATCAGGACTGAGAGACTGAGGATATTTGGGCAATCTAGGGAAAGGACTTTGGACAATGCTGAGAAAGGTTTTGGACAATGTTAAAGTAATCTGAGTCTTACATGTTTTCTTTTGTAGTAATTAGAAAGTCACTTTGTTAGAAATAAATTAGTCTGCACTGATAGTCTTGCATTGGTTTGGTATTTTGGTTGAGAAGGCTGGGGATGGTGGTAAGAACACACAAGTGGAAAGTTTAAACTGTGTTTTTAAGTTTTTCTTTTTAGGTCTGAAAGAGGGAAAGAAAGCAGAGAGAAGCTGGTAACTGATGTTTGCATATCAATGGTAAAGGTGATCAGTGAAAATGCTAATGAAGAGTGTGTAGCCTGCTTTGTAGAGAGAAGCAGGCAGATAGGTGTGGCTACTTAAAGGTAAATTGCTATTGAACTGTTTGGAGCCTGCTTGGGGAGAGAAGCAGGCCTGTATGTGTTTTAAGTCAGAAAGTCTTGTTTATGTCCTGTTTCAGCAACATGGATGGAACTGGAGGGATTTCTGCTAAATATATCAGCAGGACAGAAACAAAAACTGGAGTGTCACTTATACATGTAATATAGAAGTTAGATAAATCCAAAGCCATGTTAGAAGAAATCTGACTGCAGAACTAAGGCTATGTGGGATGGGGATGGGTGGGGATGTGGGTGGGGGTGAGGGAGTACATGGAGACTGTGGAGAACTAGGGGTACCTCAGTGGTAGGTATGGTGTGACAAAATCTGAATGGAGGAAATCCTGTACTCTAAAGCAAAGTTGAAGTTGTTTGTAAATCAATGTTACCACAATTTTAAAAAAAGAAAAAAAAAGAACTCTCCATGTTTTCTTTTATATCTAGCTGGGTTGGTGAGATTAGGGGAGCTAGCCCATACTAAGGTATGCATTTTGTTATTTCTCTTCTGTTCATGTCAAAAGTTTCAACATTTCAGTTTTGGCTGCCTTTTACAAGAGATTTTCTCTCACCTTTCACACTAAATCTGAACTCTTGATCTTTCTGCCATAAACCTACATCCCTCTTGACCTTCACCTCAGTTGTGAGCTCACCTACTTTCTCCAATTTCTTAGGCCAAAAATATTAAAGGGTCCCTCTTTATCACCCACCTCTGCTTTACTATGCAACTTACTCCCATATCTTTTGTTCAGTATCTGATTATGCTGTGGACAATTCCAGGTCACCACAGCAAGTTCTCCTATCATATTGTTTCAGCCAATATCATTTCACTACAATGAATACAATGTCAGGAGAAAGACAAAATTCTGAGACCAGTGTTGAAATGTTATTCAAGGACTTGTACTCTTTACATCCTTTTACTTAACATTGCAGTCTCTAAGAAGGTACTGATGACATCAAAGGAGGAGTTACTGTAAATCTGGTCAATGAGTGGTGAACAGAAGAAAAATGCATCACTCCAGATCAAGGCATGTCAGTGCTGATGTGAAAATGTAGTGCTCTCTCAATCGCTTTGTGGAAACCAGCAATGTTTGTGGATGAAGACTTTGGTCTTTGAGTTACTCTAGTGAGCAGAAACCTTACCACCCAACTATGATAGTTACTAAGCATAAAGAAGAAATAAGCCTTAATGGTCTTAAGTCACAGATACTTGGGTTTGTTCGAGAGCACAGTATCACCTCAGGTATTCTGATATTTTGAAGATGGAGAAAATAGATGGTCATATCATAGTCAAGAAGTCCTGATATTCTTCTGCTTTCACACATAATGAGTTTCTGAAAATCTGTTGGAAACAACTCTGAAAGTCAAACAATATGTCAGCACAATTTAAATTAAGGTCTATTTCCAAGGAACTAAAAGCATTTTATAATACTCTATTTGTGGCCTGTACAGATGCTGCCTCCTTCAGAACCAAGCAATTGATAGCAGGGGAAGATTTCACAGACAACCATGCAGACTTAGGTGGAAATGACTACTACAAGGTCATGAGTTCCTGATGGATGCTGGCTAGGGCCACCCAGGCATTTTCCCCTTTTTTCCCTGGATAGGAAATCTCTCTAAGTAAATTCCTTATGAACCTTCCCAACAAACTACCTTCAGGACTGAACTAGTTAGCCCAAACCACAACATGTGTCAGAATCACTGGAATCTGCTAAAACACAGAATACTGAATACACCAACCTTAGAATTCTGGGATATTCTTACATATTCTCAGATGATGCTGATGCTATGGATCCAGAACTTCATTTGAGAACCACTGGTTTAATACTAGAAGAAAAAATATCAGTCCTTTCAAAAAAGAAACTGTGTCCACTCAATTTTTTTTCTAAAGAATCTACTGTTCCTCAACCAAATTGGTGATTATGGTAGAAGAACTTTCTGAGATCTCTTGTTTGGTTTCAAATTAGGGTGCCAGTACATACTAATTTGACCAGGAATTCCTACTTTATGCCTGTGGATCGGTGTTTGTCACTAGTCCCTCCTTTCACTCACAAGAGCCTGGGTTTAAATGGTTAACTATATGACCTTTTCATTCATACTTCTTCATAGTTTGGACTTAGAAATGAGACATGGTTATGTAATGGGTCCATATTTAGGCCCTCAAGCATCTTAATCCCAGCCAGGTTGCAGCACTGTGGGGAAGAGCAGGCACAGGGATGTGGTGAGGAGGGGCTGAGAGCCTGGGAGAGGAAACAGCCCTAGATCCTGGTTCCAGTATCATGGGGGTTGGGATTGTGTAGTGATAAAGATGAAAGTAGGAATTGGGTATTGATCGTGTGTCCCCCTTTTCTCCCTTTCACTGGTCAGGGCAGTGCCCTGTAAGTAACAAACTAGCCCTAGTCACTTGCTATGCAATCCAAAATCTAATACAAGAAAGCTTTTGGGCTGCTGATGCATAATGTAGACTCTACCAAAATTGAAGATTGAAGAGCCTAACTGGCGGGATACCTGGCCCCCATTATGGAAATAGAACCAGAACTAATCTTTCTGCTAAATGGTCATTGCCATTTTACTCTCCAAGCTTTCTCTGAAGTTTAGCATAGCAAATTCATGCTCCCTGCACCTCCTCACCCCCACCCCCAACCCCATGCTCCCCTCACTCCCACCAACAACCTTGCTAATATTCTTTGCTGGGATCCATCTTGTTATATAGGACCATGCAATGGTTAAAGAGGTGAAATCTGCAGGGGCATGTTTATTTACCATGTGAGAAGCCCCATGGGGACTATCCTCTTTCTGAGTCAAAAGGAGGGATTTCTTGATGGAAATTACCAGTGTGTGGGTGTGCAGGGAGAAGATTAAAGCATTGTCTTTTCCTCCCATGGAAGCTTCTAATTTCTTTCAGGCTTTTGCTAGATAGTTTTCAACACATTGATGAAGGTAAAGGGAAAAGCACTATTTTGACTAGGCTGCCATCTTACACCTACTTGTGGATAACTGTGGTTATTCTTACATGAAAAGAGTTTATCTGAGTCCTACACCTAAAAAAGGCAGACAGCTGGCTATGGCATTAGTCTAAAGAAATCCTAAAGAGTGTGAAAGATCCCTGCCTATAGCACAGCCACCCAACCCTTTAGGTTATTAGATAACTCTCCTGCAATTTTGTCCTGTATAATCCATCACTTGCAGCACTGCTTTCTGTTGGGACCCTGATTTCAGGTAAATGGAAATTTGGCGGAGGTAGAGGACAAAGTGAAGAAGGGAGTCACTTAAATACATAAACAAAATAGGAACCATGCATTACTCCCACATTAAAAGAAATAGGAGAATCCTACCAGTACTTATCAGGTATTTGCTTCATATAAATGATGAGGTCCTTACTGTAAATACAGTTGACAAGCCATGCCTTGTGGGAGTTCTGTTCTAACACAGATGACCTAAATTCAAATAACACTCTTTATAAGCACCCCCCAACCCCCACACACATCTGTTCTCATAAACTGCTCCAAAAAATACCACAGACAGGGTGCTTCAGCCACAGAAATATATTTTCTTACAGTTATGGAGGGATAGTTTCCAGAATTCCAGAATTCCATAGTTTCCAGAATTTTGGTTTAGGAGGGATTCTAGTGAGGGTCCTTTATCTGGCTTGTAGTTAGCCACACCTCTTTGTGAACTCATGTGGAAGCAGGGAACAGTGAAAAATTTGTTGGTGGTGGGTTATCCCGCTTCCTCTTCCTAGAAGGCCCAGTTCTATCAGATTAGGGACTCATCTCTATTTCATCTGAATTGCTTCAAAAAAAAAAAAAAAAACCAAAAAACCTCTATTTCAGAACAGTGTGAGTTTTAGAGGGACACAACTCCACCACAGTGGGTGTATAGTATGCCAGGAGCTGATGCTACAGTGATAACACTGGTCATTAAATATTTACTTGGAGTTATGACCTTCTCCAGTCTGGTGCCATATTGTGCACTAAGAGGCAAGATGCCAGTATGCTGCAAGGAGAAGCCAGCATGACCTCTTTTCATTTAACCAGGATAGCCTTTATTGAGGAACTGGGATTTCTGGAGATCTTTGAAGGGCAAAAAGAAATATTTGAGCTATAACAGAGATGATAATAAGACCAAGGGGAACAGCAGCATGAGATAGATCAGTCCAAAGTAAAAAAGATATATAAAGGGAGCAGTCTAGGAGGGTTTTCATATTTTCCCATAGCTTTTCTAAAGTGGTTTTCCTTTGTGTTCCTGATGTAGGAAGTTAATCAACACCAGCTGTGTGTAGGTGTGCATTTTTCTTACTCCCTCTGCTCACTTCTGTCGGCTATCCCCTGGGGTTCTAAGGCATCTGCTCCATGTTCTGATTTTGCACCAGTCTCTGACCAAGCTGACTGAAGTATGTTGCTCTCTATATTCACTCATCACACTTCCATCTCTTTTAATTCCCACTTCCTCAATGTACATTTCCAGTTGTACTCCAACCCTTGTCTATAGACCCCTTTTTGACTGCTCTATCTTACATTTTTCTCTAAAAATGTGTGAAGAAGCAATTAAAAGTCAAATGAGCTATTTGTAAAATTGTGGGAACCCAACCTAAGGGGGGTTTTGTACTATTTTTGCCATCCCCTCCCCTGAGGTGAACCCCAACTTCCAAGCTTGATACTGTTTTTACTACAGAGAGAGACAAGGTATTTTCTTTTTCCTTTTCATCCTCTCCTGTGTTTTCAGACCAAGGAAATACGTGACATTCATTTGTTTTAAGAAGTCTATCTTACCAAACAAGTCCCCTAAATATGTGAGGTGATGGATGTATTCAATAATGAAAGGGGTTTCCTTCACACTGCATATAATGTCTAACCACCATGATATATGTATACGTATATACACACACACACACACCACTTACAATTTTGTCAAGTGTACCTCAATAAAAATGACATTTAAAGTAAAATATTACACATACAAAAGAACTCTAAAGAAATTTCAACACACATGCACACATGCATATTTACAAATACAAAGCCATACCCACAGAAGAAAGCCTGTTTTCTTCTGTAATTACAAAGCTCAAATATCAACCACTTTCTAATTAGCATGAACTTTGAAGAATCTAAAATCTGTGTGAATTCTCTAGTCTCTTATTCCCACAGAACTGCTTGTGTCTATTGATAAGGGTAATAATGTTATTAAGTACATAACTTCTGAAGTCTTAATTCTATAACCCTAGTATATGAAAACAGTACTGTTCCCAAAAAGGGATAGCAAAAGCACCATTAAAACCATCCCTCTGGCTGGGCATGGTGGTGCATCCCTGTAAGTGGCAGCCTAGGAAGCGCAGTTACCTGGGAAGCTGAGGCTGGGGGCTGCTTGAGTCTATGGTATCCCAGGTAATGTGAGCCTGTGGTTCCACAGGCAAAAACAGCAAGACCTTGTCTCAAAAACAAAAAACAAAAAACAAAAACAAACAAACAAAACCCAGCCCTCAGATTTAGGCCACTGTCTCTAGAAAGTTTCCCAATAAATTATGAACGCAATGCCTGGCAGTACATGATTAAGCCATTAGCAAGGATTATTTCATTGCCTCAGTTGGAAAACAGAGTATATGTACCTTGGGGAGATGGGAATGTTAGCCAAGGATGGAGAAAGTAAAGCTTAGGTGGGAAACAGGTATAAAAATATGATGTTCCTGAAGACCATTTTTCCTGAAGACATTTCCAGATCTGACCCATCACTTTCTAACAGGGACATCGTTAGCAAATCACCAGCTCCAAAGACTCTAGTTTCCTGGATTGTGAGATGAAGATAATAATGGTATCCAAATTATATGATAGTTGGGAGAACAAAATGAAGTAATGTTGGCAAATATTTGGCAGAGTGTCTGGTTCCTTGTTAGTACTTAATTAAGGCCAATAATCATTATTGTGTAAGAATGATAGCTTATTTTTCCTCATTCCATTTTGAAGTTCATGCTTCTAAGACACACAAAAGAGAAATTTCAAAAAAAGCAATTAAAAAAGTCTAGATACATCCTAATTAATCTTAGGAAATATATTCTTTGTATTTCCCCAAACAAATTGGACTTCATCCAACAAAGCACAAGTATGCTTAGGGACATAAAACATCCCAAAAGGATATATTCTAAAGTACCTTGATATAATCTTGTGACATAAGGAAATATTGCAAATATCTCTACCCTTTCTGAAAACTTTGGAGAACTATGGCCATTTCATGATCTCATTTCATCAAACCTCAATCCTGAGTTATATACATTCTCCAAATTATTTTTACCTCATTCATTATGAAAGTTCTCTTTTCCTCTCAGTCCAGTAGTATCTCTCTGGTGAGTATTTCTCTGATGGAATCCACTAACCTTGGTAGATTGCTAGACCTACTCAACTCTCATTGGCACATGATACCAACTATCACTTTCTGATTCTAAAATCTCCATTCTCTTGACATCTTAGGATTCCACTGCCCTAGTCTTCCTACCTCCTTGCCATCTTTCTCCGCTCTTCCATGGGTTGATGCTGTTTTCCCCAGCTATGAAATGTAGGATCCTCCAAAATCAGTTCTAATATCTTTTATCTTCTTGGTTTGTATATTTACCCAGGCAGCCTTAGCTTTGGGAAATGTATTCTTCAAAACTTAAGTTTCCACAGACCAATATATGGAAGCACTTACTTATCATGTGTACATCAACACTCCAAAGGCATCAAACAGCATCTATCCAAGGTTCACTTTCTCACACCAGCATTTACTCTTTTATTGAAGGACATTTATGGAAATATATAAAAGGATCAACCAAGTGAGAACAAGCAATAGCTTTTTAGTCATAACAAGGCATTGAGCCATTATCACTGGCATTTAACAGAAAGGAAAGTGAATGCTTCACAGTGAGGGAAAACAAAGGTTTCAGATATTCCCCAGAGAGAGGTTTTTGGTATGAGGAAACTATACGGTAGGTTAATTCAAAATGTGCATCCTATGTCATTGATAGATTGAGTATTTGACTTTTTCCAGTTAGTCTTACATTGAAATGGAGGCAGAAATTGAAATGGGGGCAGATGTTGTTAATTAAGCAATTCCTTGCTGTTTCATAGAGATTATTTTCTTAGAGATTATTGCTTAGCTCCTTGGACAGGTTTTTAAAGAGAGCATTCTCATTTTTTGAACTGGTAACTACCAATACCAGTTACCTGCTTCCTGTGCTGGTTGCCATATTTTAGGTATCAGAGTTCTGTTTTACTTACTGTCCAGTCATTGTCCACTAGCATATCCAATTTCTCAATTCCACCATTTGAGTTACATAAACCAAAAACTAAGAGGGCAAAATACATTATGATAAAGATGTAAACTCTGGAATTAGACTGTTTATTTTATTTTATAGATATACCACAGATTAGCCATATAACTTTGGATCAACTACTTAAACTCTTTTAACTTTAGCTCACTGACCCTAAAAATTAGGAGAGTGAGAAACTCTACCCACACAGAACAGTGCTTGCCTACCAAACAACCATGATTCAAACTTTTTCCAACAGTGTTAAAATCACTGCTTGTCAGTGAAGTGTTTGTTCCAAGTACTAGGCTCTACAATGAAAATTAAGAAGCATCAAGAACTTCACCATTCAAGACTGATAAGTTGAAAACACTTTGTATTCAGTGTCAAATGTTTGGTTTGATTGACAAACCATAACTGACCAGAGATAACTGACTAGAGAACTGACATTGTGGGTGGTGGTGGGCATTGAGATGGGGGAGATCAAAGTGAGGAGGGAGCACAATAGATCATGGTGAAGGACTATAGTTGTTTTGGAGGTGGGTGTGTCTGGTAATTACTGAAGGGGGAGATCTACACCTCTAAACAACATATAATATTCAATGTTGTAAACCAATGTTACCTCAATTAAGAAAATAATTAAAAATTTTTGGGTTTGGTTAATACCTTATTACCTTGCAATGAAGACAATTTTATTAGCAAGATGATACAAATTTAAGGAAAATTCAGTCTATTTGCATGTGTTAGCTGCAGGCTTATATAATTCAATCTTTTCAATATATTCTTTTGAAAAGATCTTTCTGCCAGTAGCATGAAATTTAAGTTAACTAAAACTTATATACTTTGAAATCTTTCAATATTGGAATAATGGAATTCTCACCTTTAATTATTCTAAGCACAGAGAGGTGGGACAAACACGTGAAAAATCAATCCTAACATCTCTTCCTCATGACAAGGGGAAGACTGTTGGGTAAAAATAAGTTCAAAGGAGGTGTCTTCTCATAACACTGAAGATACTGAAGACAATACATTGTAATAAGGGTCACTAAAATTAAAACTACTGAGATTATTTGAGGAAATGAACCAGTGGTTAGAAGACAGTCTCAAGGATTATGCAAAAAGCATGACACCATCCAGGAAGCCTTTCTGAAATCCCCAGTCTACATCAAGTTCTTTTGTGTGTATTTTCATCAAAAGCACTTACAGTTACAATTCATAACTAGGGTGATTTCAAGACATTTTATCTATTCTGATATACAAACACAGCAAATCTTTTTTCCATCAAAGAAAAAGGTGTTGTTCACTTAATATCTATTTCCTAAAGATTCTTTGACTACTTACAGGATAAACGTTTTATGGCAAGTGGGTACAGAATAGTATATAGAATATGGACTGAGAATTACATAGACATAGATTTAAACACTGTGCTTCATGTGTGACAATGGGGGTTATTTCTGATAATCTTGACCTTTCCCATGCAATGAAGACACTGTAAGTGGTAAGGATGTGGCATTATTTGGGCAGAGGATTTAGCAGAATACCTAGTAGGTGCTCTAATGGCAGTACATCAGCTCTTTCATGTCACTTCCTTCCCTTCCTCAAAGTCTGTTCCTAGGGCAGTTCTTTGGAATTTTCCCAAATAGCTTCATTCATGGTTCAAACTCTACATTTTTCCCGACTCATCGCCTGATAGGATTACTGTAAATATTCATTCAAGCATGGTAATGATCACTAGTCCTCAGGTATACAATGAATGCATACGGTTGGCCCTTATGTCATGCTCAAAATATACTTCACTTGGGAAATCTCTTTCGAAAACAGATACAGACTACAGAAGAATGACTTTCTGAAAACTGTTCTCTTATAACAGCTTATTTTATCTGTTGTTCGCACTGGCAGTGACCAAAAAACAATCTATTTTTTGTTTGTTTGTTTTATGGAGGATTCTTTTGGTATCAGTATGACTACTCAAAAATAAATGGAATGGATATGTGGAGTGAGCAGAAAGGAAACATAATGGAGTATGAAAACAGAAACTCCTTTTTGCAATCTCTATATTTTAACCCCAAGATGAATCTTCCCCTAAAATTATTAGACATAAAAATGGTGTGTATATCACATATAATTTGCCTTAGCAGGCATATGAGCATTAATATATTGGTGAGTTTGATGGGTCATTTGTTTTCTTACCTGACCATTGTTGAAATCCATGACTCAGACATATGGTCTTGGATCCCAAAAGAATGAATGCAGGTAAGCCTGTCTCCTCATTCATAAGAGATATTGCTAGAGATTGAAAACCCTATAATGGCAGCATTTATTTAGTGACTTATAATTATTGAAAGCTTCAGATAATATGCATTTTACTGCTTGGACATTTGTTTTCAATTTTTTACATATTTTTGAAGGTAGGATTCCCTATGTGTAGTGGGCTCAATAATGCCTCCTTGTGCCAAGACAGTAACTGAAATATACTGAATATTTGGAAAATTCTGTTTTGTTCTTCCATTTCTTATACCCTCTTCTAAGATTTATGGAATATATGATATCCTCCAATATTTTATGAATCAATATGCTTTTTGATGTGATTACTTTATTGGCAGCGAGACTACATTTCAATGATAGATTTTGGTACTTTTTGGAATTTGAAAGCTAAAGAAAACTGCATGTGATATTATGCTAATAAATCAGTATATTCACACTAAAATGGATATATCTGTATACAACCACACAGATTGTGTTTTACATGCAATAAAAAACTCTCTGGGAATAGAATCTGAAAATTAAAGAGGACTTCAAATGCCATCATTAGTTTTCTGAAGATACTGTCACGCATACAAGATATAGATTTACTATAGTAATCTATAAACTCTACCTTTTCATTAAGTATTCTGCACACTGATAGAATAAGATTATTATTGAATACTGGGTGCCCTTGGGGTTTAAATTTTTTAACATTATATTACAATATTCATATATTCAAATTGGTAAAATTTTATTTCATTAATAAGCCATGCAAGTTATATAAATAACTAATTAAATACTAACTCTGATGTAGAACAGAGGTTTCCAAAGGCCAGATCTTGGATTAGTGTGCTCCATGACAAAGTTGTGGTCATTCCAAGGTCAGTGAGTAAAATGATAGAAAACATCTTTTATTTTGTAGTTACATCTTCTAAATTTATTGGCATTAAAATACTTATTCTTAAAGTAGGCAAGTTTATGTTAACCTCTGAGATTCCAGAATCTCTGGGGAACTTTACTATAGAGTAAGATTTTTCAAACAGCAATTCTTAGACCATGATCTCGAAAAGCAATTCCCAAACCATGAATTAGAGTATCTGGGAGGAGAAACTAGAAAGTAGCATATTTCCTCAAGTTCTTCAGTGATTCAAATGCAGCCTAAAATTTGATACCCATCAGTATTAAGTAGATACACTTATTTCAGATACTCAAAAATTTGACATCTTGCTTACTTGTTTTCTAGCTGGATGACCTAAGATACCTAACTTAAAGTAAATCAGTCTTTATTGTGTTACATGTAAAGTTGAATAGCTATTTTACAGGCTGAAAAACATGAACCAATGAAAAGTTTCAAATAGTATCTGATCTAGAATAGAAACCCAAGAAAATAAGTTTTCTACCACATTCCTGTAGGTGTTTGTTAAATACCCACCTGATAGTTAAATGTCCACTACCTACTTTGCATGTGTATTTCGATAAGCAAAAATTTAGTATGGCCCTCAAAGACTCATGGCCATTGATTATTCAACTAAATGTGAATGTAGGTAATACTTTCAGGAGTTGTGTTTGTATGATAAAAGCTTCAAATCAGTTAATCTTCAAATAGGAAGAGCTTTTTGGCAGAATTGATAATATCAAGAGAACTTTAAAAGTAAAGCTTTCTCTTATTGCAAATATGCCTGATGTTAGATTGGGAAGAAGGTCAGATCTTCTGCCCTGGAAGTACCACATGACAAAGCAAGAGTGATATGTGGTGGCTGAAACCAGTTTCAACAAACTGCCAGTGGGGCAAAGCAACATCATTCCTAGAACTGCCAAACATAGATCTTACAGCAACAACAAGCTTAGAGGGAGATCTTGCCCTTGTCATGTCTCCAGATGATAATGCACCCAATCAGCATCTTGATTTCAATTTTGTGGTATTCTGAGCCAAGATACCAGCCATTCAGGGCCAGATTTCCAGCCTATAGAACTGTGAGATAATATATGAATATTATTTTAAGCTTCCAAGTTTCTGATAATTTGTGACATAGCAACAGAAATTATACAGTGGAACTCTTATGATTTTGATTTTAAAATATAACATTATTTGGAGAAAAAAATTTCTCCTCTTGCCTTTTTCAACAAACACCTATGCTTATATCTACAACATAAATAAGAAGCGACAGCTCTTATCTTTCAAGGAACAAATAGAAGGAAAAACAGTATAGCCACTATTTTTGACATATCACCAAGGACTACATAAATGCACATTTCTTTCACTTCATCTCCTTTAGTTTGCTATAAATGCCCTACAGTGAAATAATCTCAACTTGCTCAGAGGCTTAGTTAGGAATTGTAGAAGTGACAGAAAGTGAACTTTTAACTTGGTGGAACAGCAATCCCCAAAGGTTTACAACTGCAAAGAGCCTTTTCCCTTCTCACTGGTGTTGACTTTTCATTTTCTTAGACCTTCTGAACGGTTGGGTAGAAGGGGTTGGTACTTCTTGCCCTTTTGACCTGATTCAAGATCAAGATTTTCTGAAATCTTGAAGTTCAACAAGAACAGTAAGCTTTATAAACTGTTCAAACTAAATCCCAATTCATTGGATTGTTTAGACTAGGAACTCTATCTTTAAAATGTTTCAAATAAAAATGAATAACATCTCCAGTTTCAATGATTTCATAACTAATGAAATCATAATGTTTTTCCCCCTTTCATAACTTGAAGCAAATATATGTAGTTGATTCTGCTTGTGGAGGGAATATGTGTGAATCCCCCATTTAGATAATGACTACCTACCAGTTCTTACCCTATGCCCTGTCATGCAGCAGTGAATTCTAAGTGTATTAATTAAATGATTATAACATCTCACTAAGAATGGTATAATTAAGGTTTTTTTCTGATGAAATATTACTTTAATTTTTAATTTTTTATTTGATTACACATATATATTGTTATAATCCCCATGGTTCTCCCCCTACCTTGTCACCCATGTACCATCATCTTAATATCCTGTGTCCATCCTTCCCTCCCACTTTAACCCCTCCCTCTCTTTTGCTCCATGATTCAGTTAACAGTTTTAAATTTTGCTTATCCTTTTGTGTGTTTGTTTTCTCTATGTCCTACATATAAATGTTCTACATATATGTCATCCCATATTTCTCTTTTTCGCTCTGGATTATTTCTGCTAGCATGATTCCTTCTAGGTCCATCCATGTTATCACACATGCCTCAATTTTGACATTTTTAATTGCTAAGTAATTTCTATTGTGTACATATAACACAACTTTTCTGATCCATTTGTCTGTTGGGGGCATTTGGGTACCATTAAGTTTTAATGTTGCCTCTCATATAATAAGAGCACTATTGAATATTCAAATAATTAGCCCACTATCACATAGTCCATAAATGGGAGGAACCAGTAACTCAAATTCTAGCTCTTTAGTGATGTATTTCTTATTCCATTCTGGAACTAGATGGATTATTTCCCTATGTCCCCAAATCTCATGCATTAAAAAGTACGGTGTTCAACATAAGACACAGGATTTAATATCAGAGCATTTTGTTTCTGAGTAGAAAGAAAATGCACAAGCAAGAAACAAGAACACATCTCAATATCAGTAATTAAGTCCAAATCTTTCTCAGGTATTTCCTTCTATCATGACAGTTATTGTAGATGAAAATGACTACTTCAATGTTTTACCTGCCTAAAGCCTAGAAAATTCACAAAACAATATAAAAAAACATTTAAGAACTTATGATAAGATATAAGCTTTTATTTCAAGATATGAGAGAAATAGGTCTTGAAAGGTAACTCTCTGGAAAACTGCTCCTTTATAACATGTTCTTAGGTCTAAAACAGTCTGTACTTAAAATGCTTGCACTGAGATGAAGGAAGGGAAAATTCTACTTTATGAGACATTGACATAAGGATACTAAAGAATGTGTGTTGTTTTGTGTGCACACAGACAAAATCTTACAATAATAAAATAAAAGATAAATAATAATAAAATGAAAAATAAATAAAAGATCCTGAGATATATATGACCCCTGTATAAGACATTTGAAATGCACTTAAGTACCTGGGCTTTCTTTCTTGTAACCTATCAATGTAAACTTACTGTACCAATAAATACTGTACAGTACTGTTGGTGTATTTTCTCTTCTTCCTGACGTTTTTTAACAGCATCTTTTCTTCTGTTTATTTTATTATAAGAACAGAGTGTATGATACATATGTCATAAGAGTAAGTGTTAGTGAACTTGTTGCAAATCGTTTATAAGGCTTGTGGTCCACAATAAGATAGTATAGTTTTGGGGGGGCACCAAATGCATGGTCAGTGTCACTCACCCCTTACTCAAGGGTGAACTGTCCTCAATTTTTTTTCCATCATATTCCAAAAGGACTTAGGGAACAGAACTAATCCAGCTGAATCTCTGTGAAAATTCTTTGAAACTTGTTTACCTCAGAAATCTATGAATGATATTATATCTTAAAGATGAGGGCATCTATTTATAGGAAGCTTATGATTAAACATTTCTAATATAATTATTTCCTCTTTAAATTAACTATTTTGAAAGTAATTATGTGCCACACTGGTTTTACAGGAACAGCTCAATTTAGGTTTCTTTATCATTGACCTGAACCATGGCAACTGCTTCCCCTGCCTCCAGTCCCAAGAGCCACCCCCAGTGTTTCTCACCAAAAATCCTTTCTTCCTATCTGCTAGAGTAGGGGCTCTTAAAATGGATGCCTGGAGAGAATTCAGTTGGTTCATAAACTTGGATGAGCAAAAAATTACATCTTTATTTCACTAATCTCCAACTGAAATTAGCAGCATTTTCTTCTTTCACAAATGGAGACAACCAACATATTATTTGCAGGAGCTGTGAGCTTGTCATCAAACAAAATCACAGACATTTTCATATCTCATTACAGCTGCAGCAAATATACCCAAATATCATGTGAGCTCTTTACCATTCAAATGATCATAGTTATTAGAACTGCTGCTAGATCTTATTATCATTACTTTTAATAAAGAAGCACATACATTGCTATACCACAAATTTGATTTCCCTTTTCTCTTGATAACTCTATTTCAATATACTTGATCTTCTTTGCAATCCAATGTATCTATTTTAAAAGAAAGTTTGAGACGTGATCTATGGACTTTTCAGATTGCTTATAACATATACTCAGGAATTAAGAACCTCTATGTTGGAAGGAATTTTATGAAATTAAGTTCTCACGATATTCCCTTAAACTTCCTTAGTATATTAAGTCATCTTCCTAATTGTATCCAAATTCTTTGCCATTCACAGAAGCCTTCATGATCTGAGGGTCCCCTCAGTAGACACATCATCTGTGTGTTGATCCTTGCACTCTGCATTACAAGTGTTTGAATCATGTTCCCAGATGCACTGGATTATCAGAGCTCTCCTGTTTTAGGAATACTGCCCTCTTTCTGTGCTTGGCTGCTGGTAAATAGCTACTCATCCTGCAAGACCCAACTCAAGATCACCATCTCATGATACCCTATCTGACCTTCCAGACTCAGGACAATCACTCATTTCTTTGCTCCACTCCTGCATACTCAAACAGCATTATAGCATTCTCAGCACAGGACATTAGTGTTACGCATTTTCATGTCCCTTTAGTTTATGGGTTTGTGAGCTCCACTTGTTTATACTGATATCCAGCATAAGGACTTTTGCACATGTGAGCTTGCCTATTGTCTACAAGAGTTAAATGAAAAAGTAAATCATGAATCTCCCTAAAACAGGTTTTGAAATCAGTATATGACTCTCAACTGAGTAGGAAGTGGGACTAGCTAATTGGCTGGTAACTTCTTGGTGACAGAGCTTCTTGCTAAATTGTAACACTAGTAGTGAATTCTCCTGGCCCCTTTGGGTGATTTCATTTATTTCTTCAAAAAGCTCCTGGCAAGAAGTCTCCTGTGATTAAAAAAAAACAACAACATTAAATGAACAGCTTAACTTTATGTTTTGTCTTGAAGTGATAGCTCCTGAAAAATTAGATCTCTCTTTATATACAACATTTGTTCATCTGCACATTCACTCATTCAACAACTATTTCTGAGACTCTACTATCTGCCAGGCATTGTCTGGGGAGAATTCAGTAGTGATGGAGACAAGCTGTGTCTCTGCTCTTATAATGCTTAAAATGTAGGTCATTCTTGTCCAATAGAACTTTCTTTCTGTAATGAAGGAAATTATATATATATATATATATATATTCATTGTCCAATATCATAACTATTAGCCATGTGGGTAATGATCCTTTGAATCATATCTAATATGAGAGAGGAACTGATTTTAAAAATTGTTTTAGTTCATTTAAACAGCCATATGTTAGGCGGGCACCAGATTGACAGTGCAATTCTCAAGGGTGCAGAGTAGAATGAGTAAGTGAACAAATGTGTGAATAAATAAATAAAGAAACAACCAAATAAATTAGTAAGAAAAACCTCAGATATTGAAAAGTGCCAGTGGAAAGAACTAAGGAGGTCAAAACAATTGCTGAAGTGACAGAGGGGTTACCATTGTGAGCTCAGTGCTGAATATAAAGGTCCTGTTGTGAGGGGGAAGTGGAGAAAAAGAATTGTAGGCATAGTGAACAGAACTCTAGGTATAGAAATAAATCTGTAAGACTCATGGGTTTGGTTTGCTTATGGGAATAAAAAGAACACACACCTGGAGTGCAATAAATAAACGGGTTCTTGGATGTGTATGTACAAGAAAACATGCCAAACCATTTAACAATATCTCTGTGGACTCAACAGCAAGAAAAACAGAAGAGAGTATTAACAATTCGGAATACATCAAATTTAAAAGCTTCCATACAGAAAGAAAAATGATCACTAAAACAAAGATATACTACTAAATGGTAGACTATAGAACTGATGCTACCAGTTTCCAGGGTGGAAGAGGGATAAACAAAGTATGAGAGAAAGCACAATGGAATGCAATGGAGGACTAGGGGTGTCTTGGTGGTGGGTGTGATATGGTAACACCATCCGAGGGGGAGCTTGAACCTCTACATCATATACAGTGTTGTTATCCAATGCTACCTCAATCAAAATGGTAAATAACGTGAGGAAACAAACAGCAATAACAACAAATAAACACAGAGGAAAATGCATGCAGCATCACAGGGACCTGTAAATCAGTAAGAGCAGTGGGAAGTTTTTCGAAATGCAATGGGAAGGCCTAGAAAGTTTTAAACAAGGGGACAGCATGCTTTTAAATAAACCTCTTAAAGTTCTTTTAGCACGGGCCTTCTTAGGAACAGAGTGATCCAACGTGCACAGTGCAGTAGTGTGTTTGCCCTGAGCTAGTAGTTGTAATCAGGACAAGAGTCATAGCTATTAGAGTCCACCCATGACCCTTGGACTTTAGTGCCAGCATCTCTAATCCACAGAGAATATAACTTTGGTATAGTCAGAGAAATCTGAATCCACTCTTTACTGCTTGACTAACCTTAGGTAGTTCTTTCACCCAAACTTCATTAGTGAAATGAAGCTGCAGAGAGAATTAAGAAGATAATGCCCAATATCCCAGTACTTAAAACAGTAAGTACTCTCAATGTGTCAGCCATTGATATGAAATGCCTCAGGGTTAGTAATTCCAGTTACCACTTGACAAGCCTGGGGATTGTGTGGATGCAATCTCAAATTCCATGGTTTCCTACTGCTTGAGAACTACCCTTATTCTATTCCTAGCTTATCTTTTCTTGTTTACTTCTCTTTTTTTCTTTTTTAATTAGAAAGCTCTGCTTCCTAAAATTGTCTCTGTCTTCTTCTCCCTGGCAGGCATGTACATAATTTGACATGTCACTCCCAATTATGTGTCTCTGGAAGCTCTTTCCCTTCACAGATTTTCCTTCACAGTTTTCCTTTTCCTCTTCCCAGTCACCTTCCTTCCTGGGATGCCCCCCAGTTTCCTCAACAGCAGCAGCAACAAGTGTTCTTTTGTCCAGTTTTGAGTTTACACATGGGCTAGCTTTGTTTCTGCTGACTTGGCTTCCTGCACACACTATTGAAAAATGACTCTGGTCACTTTGGATTGTGGGAAACAAAGAGATGCCAGACAATTTATTTATTCCTCTTGGTTGATTAGAAACCTGGACTCAGTCCAGTCAGGTCATCTCCTAAATGTCTTCCCTTGTTTTCTGCAATGTGAGCTCTCATTTATCTTTGCATCTGCAAAGGCCAGTCAGTGGAACCATGATACCTAAAGGGAACTTCCACAGAAACTGAGTATGCAGATTTCTGAGATTTCTGACCACTCACCTGTGTGTGTGTGTGTGTGTGTGTGTGTGTGTGTGTGTGTGTGAGACTGTGGTATCTCAACAATGTCTTCCTGCCTTACATTTGGCTAAAAATTAGTCTTTAGGAGTCTTTATAGTGCAACACATGGGTACTGACCATTTTTCAAATGGTCAGCATTTTCTAAGGTTGGAGGATCTAATTAACTTTCCTTGAAACACCCTCATCAGTTTCCTAAAACAATCTATTATAAATATATTGAAATCAGCAACGCAAACAAAAATTTTTAGATCAGGGTAAATGATAAAAAGAAGAGGTGAATTGTTTTTTAACTCATCTTTCCAAATGTGCTCATCCTAGATGATCAAAAAAAAAAAAATTCTCATTAACTTAATCTCCAAGCTCAGCACAAAGTATTGAAAAACCCTTTGCTTTGGGATTTGTCCTCCTCACACAACAAGTAACCTTGTAACAATGAGGGAAGACATATGGTAGAACTTTCAGCAGCATCATCCTATTAGACTGTGGCAGACTGTGCCAAGTGTAAGAGTGAGATATCACTTGCCTAGTCATTCATAAAGCCACAAGTGTCATTTGTTTCAATTAGCTATGTCAGAGGTTCCTAGCATCTTTCCAGATGTGTGGGCAAGAAAATGAAAAAATTCACATGCCAGGCTCTAAAAAAATAATCACTCACACTTAAGCTCTACAGAACCCAGCTGCTCTCTTCCCCGCCTCCCCCACCCCGCCCCCCATACCAATTCACAGATAAGACTGTGTTTCTGTACTTATTTACTTAACTTTCCAGCACTGGTCCCTCACGGCCACCATTTCAAATAATTTCAGGAAGAAACTCTCTAATCTTCTCTATTCTTCCTCTGTAATCCTCTGGAACCATTAGCTCTCTGTATCTGTTTACTATGTTGCTCAAAGCGCTTTTGAAAAGGATTGGAGCTTATTTGCCCCTATGGACTGAGAAATGCTTACAGGCAATTACTCATATTCACCTCGATAATCACAGAATCTAGCATCTTATACACTGAGGATATACTGAATTAATGAGAGCATTTTTCAAATGGCCATTGAGCTCTCAAAAAACTACATATCCATAGAAAGAATCTTGCATGTCACATTAAGGGATTAAGAACTTTGACAAACAGACATGAACACAATGCCCAGTGTATCCAGTAGGTAAAGTCTTAGATGATGAGAGCTGGGTCCTATATTGCTGGAGGTCATAGGAAATCTGATGAAGACATGCTCTCCTTTCATTCCTGCTCTACAATGACCCAAAAGGATGTGAGCCTTCTATGTCTATGTGTATGTCTTCTATGTCTATAGTATACACACCCTGATAGTCAAACCAAGTAAACAAGATACCCTGCAGAATTTGTTATGTGGCTTGTAAAGGATTGATCAAAATAACAATAAATATATGGTCCCAGCTTACATTTACATTTTACGATCTTGACACTCCAATCATATTTGAGGCTAACAATGAATCATCAACCAAGTTACAGTGTTAAATCACACTGAATTCTCTTATTCAGTTCACTTCACTGGGTCATCTCAGGTGCATTTAATGCTATTGGATTCAGTAGCTTGTTTGAAATTTATTTTTCTTTTCTTTTGCCACAGTTGTCTTATTTGGTAATTATCTGGTAAAATTTCCTCCAAAGCATTAATATTTATTCCTTAGTGTTCTTAGTAGCTAGGCATGATCAATTTTTTTTTCTGGTTCAATTTAGAACCTATGATTAGATGGATGTAGCAAATATTTGTAGTTTCTCAAAGAATTTTCAGAAGTGCTACCATTCTTTTTCACATATGAGACCAACTATCTCATCAGTTAGGATCTCTTTAATAAGGGCTTAGAACTCCTAGGACTTTTTTTCTACTGTGAGTAGTATTAGGAATTCTTTTACTCTGATTCTTTTTAATACTGTTGAAGATGGTCTTAAGAAGAACTAGATGTACAACATACTTTCTAACAACAGAACTCAAAACTGTTTTATATTTTAGTAGCAGCATTTTCCTTTTTTCATTCATCTTATTTTTATACTTAATATAGTTTTCATTTAATACTTTTTAAGCTTTAAACTTTTTATGGTGGCAATATTGGTTTTGAACATTCTATGTTTCAGGTGTACAACTGTATATGTTCTGTCTAAACAGATACATTGTGAATATCACCAAGTCTTTCAAGTAGCCACTACACAACTGAATTCATTCATACTCAATCTTCGTGCTTTCTTTGGCTTCCTCCCACTTTTTAAAATCTGATGTTTTCTCACATTTTTTTCTCAAACTATCACTTCAAATATTTTGGAGTCCAGGCTGAGTAGAGAAATGCCCTTCCACCTTCCCCTTAATAAGGTAAACTAGCTTTTTTATAGGACACACCACTGACAGTTGGCTCGATGATCTCAGAACACACTCTCTGTGGTTAACAGAACCTTCAGGGTTCAAGTTTCCTGGGTATCAATGTTAAATATACTCCATGTGGTTTTCTACTCAAAATTCCATCATTTAAAAAAAAATTCTTAGATCAACCCTGATGGCTTTCTAGATCTGTTTGACTGTTTACCATCTCTGAATTGATAGTAATTTAAAAAGTTTCAACCCTCTAATACCCACTTAAAGAGCATACAAGATCTCTCAAAACCTGACAATAGAATATCCCACATCCCGCAGGGCACAGCCTACCTACACAGTCACAAGAAATACCTTACCCGCCCATATGCTTTTAAAGCTGTTTCTATTGCTCTTGGGGTATGGCTATTGCTAAAAAATCATTTTAAATTAATTTTATTCTCTATATTCTCTATATATTATACTTCACTTGTATTCCTTAGTTTGTTTTTTCCTTTATTCCTTCTAACTCAATTTAATTTGGATCACTATCATTAGTTTTCAGTTGTTTTCTAGCACGTCTCTCTGTCACTGCCTCCTCTCCTCAGCCATTACGTTTACATTATTCCCACAGAAAGTATACATTAGTTACTTAACTCACATTACAGCTTTGAAATACAAATTTCACTTAGTTTACAAATCCTAAAACTACATTTCCACTTATTTGACAATCATGTTCTTTGCATCCTTTTTAAACTTTTAGATCCTGCCTTCATTTCTTATAGAGGGCACTTATCATTTTCATACTTCCCATAACATTTTGTTGCATACTTACAATATATCAAGCACTGTGCTAGAGCACAGAAAAAATTTACAAGGCAATGTTGTGACAAAGCTCCCTATTTGCACCTACCTGACAGCCACTACCTTCCTTTAAGCTCCTCAGTCCTTTCCAATTTCACTTGAAAATAAGTTTTCCATTTTTCTTCAATTCCAGTTGCCTTTTAAGGAAGGGAACATGCCAGAATAAAAGCATTCATCAAAAATGAGTCATAGTACCCGGCATATCCCCCATAGGGGTTCACCAGAAAGGCAAAAATTATTAAGACATTGACCTCGACATATGCTACCCATCATACCTGGAGGAGCTTGCATGTGTGTTTTCAGTTGAATTGATTTTTTCCAACTGTGTGAATGGCGTGATCTTTGGAAGTTCACCCTTTTGATTCAGAGTCCTTCAGGCAAAGACTCATGCCAAAATTCAATCTCATCCTCAGAATTTATCAGGACAGGGGGCAATGGTTCCTTGATCTAACAATGATTAGAAACAATAAGCAGATCCAGGAATGGTGGCATATGCCTGTAGGTGGCAGCCTAGGAAGCCACACCAGGGCCAGAGATCGTGGTTCAAGTCCCGCTGGGGGCACAAAGCAAGACCTAGTCCCAGAAAAATAGCTGGGTGTGGTGGTGCGCACCTGTAATTCCAGCTACCTGGGAAGCTGAGGCTGGGGATTGCTTGAGTCTGTGGCATCCCAGGCAACGTGAGCCTGTGGTTCCATGGGCAAAAATAGCGAGATCTAGTCTCAAAAAAAAAAAAAAAAAAAAAAAAAAAAAAAAAAAAAAAAAAAAAAAAAAAAAAAAAAAAAAAAAAAAAAAAAAAAGAAAAGAAAAGAAAAGAAATAACAATAAGCAGAGTAGTGATTTTACCCTGAATGAATTCAGAGGAGTAAAATAAAGAAATTTTCACTCCTTTTCAAATGAAAAAGGAGTTCAGTAGGTAACATCAGGGGAAATGAAAGACTAGAAACTCCAGTGTAATTATTCCCCTATAATGATGCTTCTCGAGAACACTTGGCTACCATGTGTAATATCATGGGTTCAGCATACTTTAATTGCCCGTTATTTTTGGTAAGGTGGCATTTTAAGTTTTTTTCCCCTAACTGAAGAATGGATAAATGCAGCATTTGACTCATATGTGGATCCAGGATTATTTTTATTCTCCAGCATTTTCCAATGTCACATGAGAAAAAGGTACAACTCTTCTGGGCAGTCCTCCCACAGACTGTCTAAAATAGCCCCATGGGACAGTGTTCCTGTGGCTTCCAGGAGTATCCAAATCAATCCACAGGGTGAATTCAGCAGAGTCACTGGAGGAAAATAGTTCTGCTTCTTAGTTTTTTCTTGACCTCACCATTCAGATAGATCCCTCAGCAAAGGGATAGGCTAGCAAAGAGTTTAGTGTAATATATTGCAAAAGCCTGTTTTTTTTTTTTTTTGTTTCACATATCTTGAGAAAACTGTCAAATCTGACCTCTGCAGAAACTGCTGACCCAAATTATGACTTCTTTCAGGGAAGGAAACTCCCTCAAGACAAACAGGAAGGATCCTTCAGCATAAAGTATCCCCATGGGGAACAAGTAAACAGTTTACTTTTCAGTTCAAAGCTGAAGATTCAAGACACATAAGTTAGTTTTGGCTCACTGCAACCCTAAAATCAAGTCAATGCAGTGAGTTTACAATTCAAAGTCATAAGATTCTGTATGGTTGAACACTGAGGTTGAAGTGTTGAATTCTATCTCATTTTAGTTATTATTTTTCTTTCACTGTTTCCAAACTACTGCTAAATTTTGGAGGTAAAATAAAGAAAGTGCTAAATTCATTTTCAGATCCATGCCCAAGTTTTCCTAAAAAAAATAATTCCCTGAGCTGTAGTGTTACTAGAAAAATAAATTTTAAGCATATACATAGAAGCAAAAGCAGTTTCTCAATCTAGATGAGATCTTCAGAATTAAGATTTTGCTTTTTTATTTGAATTTTCTGGAAATTAATAGTTAAGCTTATCAATATTAGTACCTTTTACACTTTTTAAACAATTTGCTGATTAAATAACCATCATTGCCATTGTAAAGGAAAGGGATCTGGCCCTCTATTTTATTAACCAAGAACTTCTCTTAGTTAATAGGAAGCTTAAAATAAGATCTACAGCCATTATTCAGCCCAGAGGGTCAACACACACTGAAAAGTGAGGTGGACTACTTTTCCCATGTTTTCATTGATGTACAGATAATAAAATCTTTATGGAATCAAGATAAATTACAGCCATTCCACCTTCCAATCTAATCAGCCTTGTCACTGCTATAGAAAGAACTGATATCAATCTAAGTTTTATTTCTATAAAAATAACATCAACTAAGTGAAAAATACCTTTTCCTAGCCCTAGGAATCTGACTATAGAACTGAGGTTAAGGGAGGGGAGGGGGGAAGAGCTGCCAGACAAGAGGGGAGGGGATACAACTGGATACAACAGAGGACTACAAGTGCCTGGGTGGTAGATGTGATGTGGTGACATCATCAGAGGAGGTGTGATCTAATGCCGCTAGATTTCAGTGCCATAAGCCAATGTGAGGCCAATATATATATATAATATATATATATATAATATATATATATAAAAAACCCAACATTTCTTATTAGAAGGGTCTCAAATTTCATATAGAATACAAAGTGATAGCCTGTAGTGATAAATTTCTTCAGCTCTGCCTAATTGCCTTGTACTCTCACGATGAAAGATTGGTGTATAACATTCTTGGGTGGGGATTGGTGGATGAGTGATGCAGTGAATTCTGATTATTTAATGCCTTTGGAACACGAAGTCAGTTCCAGGTCACTCTAATTCTGGGGACCAGATTCCAGACTGTGGTGAGAAATCTAGTCTGAGAATCCCTGTATCTGTGAAAGGTCTGAAGTAGAAGTTATGTTTATAAACAATTCAGTAGTCAGTGTGCCTTCTGATTCAGACTATAGACCTTGGAGTGACTAATAAATACAAAGACAGAGAAAAAGGAATAATTACATATCACTTTCCCTCAGGTATTACATTTCAATTCTACATATTAACACCATTTTAAACCTCAACAAACCTAAAACTTCTGGTACATTCTAGTTCTAGTATCAGAATTTAGAATACTTCTACTGCTCCAAACATATTCGGAACAGGCATGCTGAATTTCTATCAAAACCCTTAATAACTTACAATGTCCATTATGGGAAGAAAGCTGGAAATAATAGAAGCATTACAAAAAAATAAATAAATAAAAACAAACTCTTCCTTTTTACTCCTGTTAAAAACAGGAAGTCCATGATCCTGAAAAATTAGTTATGTTTTTGATGCTGGACCCAAAGTGAAATATCATTTTAACAGAAGGAGATGGTACTGTTGAACCACAGGTATAAATGATCTAATTGAATTTTTAACCCAAATGAGTAGACACACGTGGCTTCTACCATGTGGTGATAGTAAATTGGGAATTAACCACTTCAGTTTACCTTTGCTGTTCATTTGGTGGGGGCACATAGGAAAGAGAAGGGAGTTGCTTGAGCTAATTTTGCATACAACTAAGGATCACAGGAAATACATTCATGAAGGCGGGATGCCAGGGGTCTTGGTTGCCCCCTTGTGGTCAACGTGGCAGTAGAAAGAGGGAAATAAAAACTTAGAACTATTTTATTGTTTATAACTAGTCATCCTTTCCTTAGTGTGTTCCAGCCATGCTGCTTTTGTCTTAGTTACTAATATACCATCTTTCTTTCTTGTTTTGCTCCCAAATGTGCTGTTCCCTGTTTTGGGGATATTCCTCATCTGCCCTATTTGCTTAATTATCTTGCCCATCCTTCAGAATTTACCTTTGGCAACACTTTATCATGGATGATTCCTTGTAATTTTCTATAATATATGATATAGGCAATCATGAGTTGCTAGAAATATTTCTCTATGTTGGCACAGGAAATCAATGGCTTTAGTTTATGAACCTTCAAGAGGAGTCAGTTTCTTGAAAATCACCTAATATAAAGGGCTGCATTTCTTTTATTTGAGAGCTCTGAGAAACAACAAAAGACCAACTTGTTAGATGCACATCACAATTATTCTATAGTGATATTTTCACTAAAACTTCATTCAGTGTCTTGACCATTTATTCCTTCAATTCTTTTCCCCTTCAACATATTGGTATTCTAATAACCCAACTACAATATTTTTTCTACTACTACACCTCAAAGATAACAGGAACTCAGCAAATTATTTGGCTATATAACTAATATATTTACCTCATTAACATCATTAAAATTAAAGTCAAAATTCTGACGAGGCCAGGCACGGTGGCTTGTGCTTGTAAGCTTCAGCCTATGAAGTGGCCGGGGCTAGGGATCGCGGTTTGAGTCCTGCCTGGGGCCCATAGCAAGACCTAGTCCTCCAAAAATAGCTGGGCGTGGTGGCGCGCACCTGTCATCCCAGCTACCTGGCAAGCTGAGGCTGGGGATTGCTTGAGTCTCTGGTACCCTGGGCAACAAGAGCCTGAGGTTCCAAGGACAAAAACAGCAAGACCTAGTCTCAAAAAAAAAAAAAAAAAAAACTGATGAATTATAAAATGAGTAAAGGACTTGCTTATTATATTAAACTATACTTCATTCCAAACCTCCCTTTGTACCTCAAAATTTTATTTGAATGATGTCATATCTGATTTTAAGGACACAGTTAAGCACCTGTGTCCCTTTGCTAACACTTCTCCCTGCATATACCCTTTAGAATGATTGAAATACAAGTTGGAGGTATCTTGACACTTCATCCCAAATTTTCTGGTATGTATCTTTTAAAAACAAGAACATCCTCCTACATAACTACTACACCAATAATGCAACTAAGAAGGTTTAAAACAAAAAAGCATAATTTAATATACAGTACACAAGGGGGAAATCAGCTTTGATTTTTTTCTTTTTCAGGAAGCACCTTATATTTTATTGTAATTGTATTTATATTTTCATTAGCTGTATAAGTGTTTCAGTTTCTTTACATTCTCACTAACAACTTTTTTTTAAGTCACCCTAAGGTATGAAATAATATCTCACACCTTTGTGCTTCTATCATATTTGCTTTATAATACTAATTTATTAATCAAGATTAGATTCAACCAGTTGAGCGGACACTGTGTCAGTATGGGTAGATATTGCTATATACGCTTATATTTTCATGTTTACTGAATAAATCAAAACCAGCTTGTTTACTTCCTATCAAATGCTTCACAGAACATTTCATAAGACAGTTATGAAATATTTCTGCTTTGCTGGGTTTCCTGTTTCCCTTAAATAAACAGACTAACCTTCTAAGTAAGAGTAGGAAGGAAAGAAAATGGAGTATAAAAGGCATGGGGCAAACAAAACAAAAACTATGGTGGTATACCTGAACCAACATGTACAAATAAACATATAAAATATAAATGAAAAAAGAACTGAATGACTAAGTTTATTAAGGGGTATGCTGGATCAGGGGGAAAAAACAAGCAAGCAAATGACCAAAAAAATGTCCAGTTACCAAAAAAAGTATATACTATTTAAAAAAAACATAAATATGGAAAAAGTTGAAAACATATACCATGTAAGAAGAATAATGAAATATATGTTATCTTCAAACAAGCCAGGCTTTAAGAAAGAAGCATTCTATCAGTGAAAAAAAAAGACTAGTTCATAGTGACACTTAAGTCACATGACAATTAATGAGCATAGACTTGGTTAAACAGCCTTAAAATTTATAAACCAAAAACTGATAAACCCAACAAAATGAAGCTCCACAGTAATTGCAAAAAAATATAGCAAAACATTCTCATAAGTGCTAGAAAAATGTGGAAATTTCAATTTGGATATAGATTAAAATTCTTGCAAACGTTCAAGGAAAATATGACACCAATATTACAAAATATGTGCAGATGACATAAGCAAGGAATGCATCACCTAATCACTATGAGGTCAACAAAATCTTGATACTGAATACTGACAATAACCTATTAAGAAAGATAAACTAAAAGAGAGTAAGTTTCAAAATCTTAGATGAAAAATTATAAAAAGTTAAGTAAATCAAACCTATTAATATATAAAAAAGGATGCTACATTCTAACTAAATCAGGTTTATTTCATAAATGCAAGGATTATTTAATATTAAAAATTCTATTTATTTACAACATTACCAAGCAAATGATGAAGGTGGTAAAATTCAGGAGTATCTCAAAAATGGATCTAACAACTAAGAATAGGAATTTCTTCAATATGATGATGTACAGCTATTAAGAAACCCTGTGGCATATGTTAATTAAGTAATAAATACTGAGCACTTCCAGTGTCATGGAACAAGATAGAGGCCTCCTACCATGACAGTTATTCAATATTTTATTAGAAGTCCATGGGAATGGGAAAATAAAAAGTAAATTAGAAAGGAATAAGTGGAGCTGTTTTGACTGAAAACACAAAAGAAATATAGTAAATATAAAAGAATCTTGAAGTAGTTTTTAGAATTCATAAATGAATTTTTAAATTTATTGACCAAAATATCAATATACAAAAATTAATTCACAGCCAGGAAAATGTTGTTTAGTGATGTTTCAACAGCAATGGACCATGTATACAATGTGACCCAATGGGCTACATTGCTTAGGTATGCAATAGGCCACATCATCTAAGTTTGTGCAATTATACTACATGATGTTCACTCAATGATAAAATCACCTAACAATACAATTCTTGGTATGTATTCTGTCATTAATGCAGGGTTCTAGTTCTATATATCATCAAGTTACAAAGTGAAATTTTAGAAAGTTCCTTTTTAATAAAAAAAAACTTCTAATACCTAGTAATTTTAGCAAAAGAAGTGCAAGTACCTTGAAACTAAAAAAAAAAAATAGAGAAAGAAACTTTTTAATGAAAGTTTTAATTCCAGATCCATGGACTGAAATATTGATAAATATGTCATATCTCAGCAAACTGATGTGTAAATTTAATCTACTCCTAATCCTCAAAAGTAATCAGATTCTAGAATTTACCTCAAAGCTCAAAGACTCAAGATCAGTCAAAACAATCATAATCTGGAAGACTTACATAACCATATATCAAGAATTAGTATAGAACTAAACAGAATGTTGGTAGAGAGATAATTAGAACAATTCAGAACAGGTGGAACAGAAACAGACACCCACATATATGAATTTGATATGGATAAAGTCTCATTGCAGAATGTTGGGGAAGGGATAATCTTCAGTATAAATGAAATAAGCTAGTTAAAAAAATTCTATTCCAAATTTACAGCATACACTGTAATTAATTTCAGGTGTACTATTGATCTAACTGTGAAAAAAACAACACTTCTAGATGTAAACATTAGGTAATGCTACCATAGCCTTAAGATAGTGAGATGGTTTACATGTAGTAAGAAAACAATCAACTCAGTGCTATGAGAATAACCCATATCAATAAGACCAAAAACACAAGCACTGTAGAAGATGTGCAGAAAAAGAAACACTTTCACACTATTGGTAGGAATTTAAAGGGAATGCAAAATGATCCAGCCCCCTATGGAAAGCAGTTTGGAGGCTTTTCATCTTTTAATCAAAAGATTGAAAGTGAATCTACCATATTATCCAGCAGTGTCACTCTTAGATATTTACCTAAAGAATACAAACACACAATTTCAAAAGGCAATTTATATGCCCATGTTCATTGCAACATGATTTATAAAGTCAAATTATGGAAACAACCTAAACATCCAAAAATGGATGAATAGATCAAGATGTGATAGAGGTACACAATACTACTAGGTGATCAGAAAAGAGACTCTTATTATTTGCAGGAACATGAATGAAGCCAGAGGGGATTATACTAACTGAAATAAGATGAAAGGAAGACAAATACTAGATTGTGTCACTTAAATGTGGAATATAGAAAAAACAAAGGGTCATATAGCTGAACTGAAAAACTAGCCCTTGAAAGCAGACTATAGAACTGAGACACCCAGAGAGGAGATGAAAGGAGAGGGGTGAGCAAAAAGTTAGGAGGGAACATAGTGGACTATCACAGTAGACTATGGGTGCCTCTACAGTATGCAGTGCCAAGGTAACAGCACTGAAGTGAGGGGTGTGGGGAAGGTCTAAACTTCCAAGCTACAGATATATTGGTATAGTAAACCAAAATTGCAGTCACTTAAAAAAATAATAATCCAAACAGAAAGGGTAAACAGACAGGATAGTTAAAATTTCTTGCTTTGCAGAATTGTCTGCCAGACAGTTTTAAGATATTAAAAAGAGAAGTCAAAGAATAATTAGCATAAATAATTTTTAATTCATATAAACAAAAATCAAGATGTGGGGGGGTTTGCAATGAGTTGTACACATACATTAAATTGAATTAAACAGAGAACCCAGACATAAATTGAATACATTTGTACAACTGGTATCTTACAAGATTTCAAAGTAATTCACGAGGGAGGATAACTATCAGTAAATGATAATTAGAACAGCTGGACACAAGAGGTACAATATAGAACACAACCACAGTGATTTGGGTGATTTGGTGGTGGACAAACTACAGTGACAACAGCTGAAAGGGGACCTTATACTTCTGAATTAGGAACAATAATATTAGCTAATGCTATCTCAACTAAAAATAAACTTTAAAAAATTCCATGTTACTCAACCTAAACCTCATACCTCATAAAAATTAACTCAAAATATGTCACAGCTATAAATGCAAAACACAAAATCTGAAAAAGTTAACAAAGATAAGTAAGAGAAATCTTTCACTCAAATCATAATCCCTAAAAGCAAAAATTGAACAGTGGATTTTATAAAAATTTAAAATACTGTCTTTCACAAAAGACCTTAACAGGATAAAAAAAATTCTAAAAATTGGAGAAAATATTTGCAATCCACATGTTTAGTAAAATAACTTTATTTAGGATATAAAAAGAATTCACAAAACTCAAGAGCAAAAAACACACAGAAAAAAAACGCAATTGGAAAAATCAACAAAAACAGCAAACATTTGATAGAGGAAATGAAGATGGAAAATAAGTACATAAGATGTTAAATATTATTAGTCAGAAGAAAAACACAAATTAAAATCACACAGAGTTATCACTACATACTTACCAGAATGGCTAAAAAAAAAAAAAGTGACAAATGCCTGGATCAATCATATATTGTTAATCTAAATATAACTCTGAAAGACAGTTTAGTAGTTTCTTATAGAATTAAACATCAAGTACCATATAACTCAATTATACTCATTGGCATTTACCCAAGCAAAATGAAAACATGTTCACCCAAAAATCTGCACAAGAATGTTGATAACAGCTTTATTCATAATAACCAAAAAAGCAGAAACACTCCAGATGTCCTTCAATGAACAAACTGTTAAGCCAACTATGGAATACTACTCAGTGATAAAAAGGAATGACTTTTCGATACATTTAAGAACTTGGGAGACTTCTCAGATGATTATACTGAGAAAAAAAGACATTATTTGATAAGCATTTGGGAAGATAAAATTTTAGAAATATCGACAAGATTAGTGAATGTCAGGGGTTAAGGATAGAAGGGGAGGTGCTAGAGGAGATAGTTCTGTTATAAAATGGGCAACACCAAGAATCCTTGTGATGATGGAACCCTTCTGTATCTTAACTGTGGTGTGAACTCACAGATTTACATGTATGATAAAACTATATATAACTATAACACACATAAATGAGTACAGGTAAAACTTGGAAAACTTAAGGTTGGAGGATTCTACAGTTCTCTCAGTTCATTATGACATTATGTGGCTCTGCAACATACTTCAACTGCAACATACTGCAACATACTACAACATACTAAATCTGGTAAAGGAGACAAGAGAACTCTTATTTCTTAAAACTGTATGGGATTTTATATTTATCAATTTTTTAAAAAATGAAAAAATAAACATTTCAAATAGCATCAAGAGACTCAAAGAAAGAAAATAAATCCATATGTCTATGGGTAGAGAGCTAGATATACACATTAGGACAGAGGGACAAGATTAGAAATACTGAGTCATTACAGAATTCTGGACAAGAGCAAATTGAACACAGTGATACTAGAGAAGTAGAAATGAGGCTGTTACTGAGATTTTAAAAAGGAGGTAATAGACTTCTATTAAAACATGGGTGAAAAATCTAAGTGCATCATGGTGCCTTTTTGAACAGAATGCATTATCAGGCAGCTATAAAGTACAGTTTAACCTGACTTCCTGAGCATCTATATCAACTCTGTCAATTATCAGTATGACCCTGGGCTAGCTAATGAGCTTTTTCATAAGTTTCCTAGTCTTTCTCAAAGATTCTGTTCATAATATTTGAGTCCCATGAAATTATTATGAAGATTAACTAGCTTATCAGACTTATTTGCTAACTACATATGTAAAATTCTTCAGAAAGTACTAGGCATTTAGTCTCAGCTAATTACATCTTTACCTGAGAGCAGCAAGGTATTTATTACATGTGAAAACATAGGATATAATTTTCCATCCATTACTACATTTTCATGCTTCCACTAACTGAGCGCAAGGCATGGTGGCAGGGAGAATTGAAATCGATACATTTTTTATTTCTAAAATCATTTGAAGCAGGTCAAAAAAGCACAACATTGTGTAGGTGGCTTCTAAGCCATCAGTAACACAACTTTACCCAGAAAGGAAAATTAGTTTATCAATACTCAAACCAGTCCCTCTTTTCCTGGCCCTCATTTTGCAATATATCTTTGTTTTTTCAGCCCAGTACTAATTAGAGACAATTCTGCAGTTTATTCACCCTCTCAGCAACCAGCAACTTATTAGTTCTTGACCAAAGCACAATGTACCTTAGATGATGCAACATTCATCCCCCAAAGAGTAGCTACGATCATCACTTTCCAGTCCCGCAGATACTTTTTTCCCTTATTTTGCAACACTCCTGTACTGATGAAGATTGACAGACTGTAATGATCTAGACAGAAGTTGTCAGCTCTAAATCCCCTACAGATACACTTACTTTGCTTGTCACAGTGGTGCAGAGCCGTGGAAGCAGCCCTGAAGCCTACAGGATGATGGGCATGAGAAATATACTCTGAGAGTCAAGTTTTGCTGGCAAGCAATGTATGATTCATGTAAAAGGAATAAATATTTCTTAAATTTATGGGTAAGAGTTATGCGAGCCTCATATTTTCTAATGAACCATAATATGATAGCTCCTAGGGAAAGAGCCACGTTGGCAGTCCAGTGACATTTCTTCTTTCATAAAGACAGCACTGACTGGGCAGCCATTGCTACTGGCACGCCACACACAACATACAAGCCTGGAGATGCAAAATTCACACAGTGGGAATACCAGAATTCATTCCATTGTGTTTCTCCTACCCATGTCACTAAAAGACATTTCACCAGGCAATGGTTGCTCGTTCTGTAATTTCAGGAGCAATAAAGCTTGTGGGTTTATTGTTTCTGCTTACCCTCCATGAAATATCCTTAGAAAGTCACTGTTTATCCACTTAACTATTTTGAGTTCCTAAATTGTTTATATTCATCACCTTTGGAGATGATAAGTTCCATGTTTATTACTAGCTTTGCATAGGGATTCTAACATTTCTTTTTACTTAGCTTCTTAAATCAAGCCCCTTTTAAAAGTTCTATGTTCCGGAATTAGGTTAACAGAATCTCTGCTTTCTTATTATGTTTTTTGAGTGCTTTGTAGGACTTGGGTTTTCTCTGTCCTTTCCTCTCAAATCAATGCATACATCCATTCCCTGATTATTTTAATTACCATACACTGACATTCTTTCACATAACAGTTTCAGTGTTCTTTCTTCACATAGCAATTGCCTCAAAACAGAGTTTTTAGTATAAACTAGTTATTTACAAAGAAAACCAAATATACTGAAAAGCTAAAATGCCAAATATGACTACTAAAATATTAAAATCGGAAATTGGTGATAGGATAAAATATACAAGCACCTATTGTTACATTAAATATTAAGATTTAGTAAGTCAACTACCAAAATTTCCAACTAGTGATGAAAGTATTTTAAAATATCTATAGTTACAATAAAGTAACATGGAAATATCTGTGATATTCAAAGTCACAGATAATGCTAACATTACCATGTTTTATTATTTAATATTTGTAATTGAAGATATTGCTGAATTTCAATTAGATGTGGTGAATATGAAGATGTATTTGTTTTCAATATACAAGTTCACAGACCTTGTGATTTTAACTCTTGAACAATATGAGGGCCCACAAATTCCAAATAAAGAAGTTGTTTTGATCTATAATACAAAGTATTCCCATAAGAGATGGTGAAAAAGAAAATACTAGTAAGAAATAAGATTTTATGAGCAGAAGGGATTATTTAATATGTGCTATGTGCTCACAGACTTCTAGAAGTGAAGATACATAAAATATTGAAAAAATGATATATAGAAAGACAAAACTAAAATGATATCAATTTAAGATGTAAATACTTACATCTTAATAAATGTGTGTATCTACACATTCCAGATTCAACAGCTATATGAAGATATGATAAAG